>JAEQBH010006036.1:0-161166 GCA_016808115.1 Tetrastigma voinierianum | reverse complement strand
TACTTGTCAAGGAAGGCTAGCTTAAGGCTTTGAAAGATTTAGAGAGATTTTCTTTGGGAAGGTGGTTCATTGATCATATACACACGTAGTTATGAACAATTGTTTGCTTGGAATTTTTTTGGGGGGAGATTGCACTTACGTCATAAGGGAGGTTTGAAGGTGTTAGGAAATCGATAAGGGGTAAGGTATTTGTTAGTAGTAGACTCCTCCTTTTGTAGTGGCAAATGGTCAAAGAATTAAATTTGGAAGGATAGTTAGTGGACAACCTACTTATATCTTTTCTTTCCCTTCTTTATTCGCCATTGCTTGTTCAAAGGAAGCTTGGGCGGATGTTTGAGTGAGGGCGGATAGTGAGGGTTGTTGGAAACCCTCTTTTTACACTCTATTAATGATTGAGAGATGGAGACAGAGACTCTTGTTATGGTTATGTGAAAATAAAATGTTTGTGGAGATGGACAATATAGTGTGGTAGATGGAGACAATTACATGGTGGATTTTTCCAATCAAGTCTATGGACAAAGACTACTTCTAAGACTTCTATTTTTTTTTTCCTACGGAGAGTTTTTAGTCATTGTGTGGCAACCACAATTGTGCTTCTTGCTTGGGAGTCAACTTGGGGCAAGATTTTAACAAGACCAACCGTAGAAAAGAGATTTTACCCTTATTGGATAAATGTTTTTAGGCAAAAGTGAGAGGAGATTGTGGATCATCTTTCTTCTCCATCGGTGCAAAGACAAGGATATGTGGAGTTGCCTTTCTCTCTCTCTCTCTCTTTTGTGTATCATGGGTGAACCCCTCCTCGGTTTGAGCTACCGTTTTGGGTTAGAATGGGTCTTTTATTGGTAAGGAACAAAGAAGAGTTTTTTAAATTGGGATCCTTTTGTATCTTTGGTCCTTTGCAAGGTATGAATGGGGTATTGTTTTAGGGGATGAGGTGCTATCCATACAAAACATCGACTTATTTTGTATATCTTCTTTGGTTGGAAACCAAAATGTTCATAGTGGATGGTCCTTCTATTTTAGTCCAATTCATTGGTTGGGTGGGCTCTAGATGAGAGTAGGATATTTTTGTGGTTATCATTTTCTTTTATGGTTTTGGTTCCAGCAAAGGGTGAGTGTTTCCTCTTGTATTTCTTGGGCCAATACTTTGATGCCTCTTTTTTTTTATTATACTTTTTTACTTATCTAAAAAAATTTATAACTTATGCTTGCACCTTTGTTTTTTGGCTTGTTTTTCATTTACTCTGTCAGGCTAACAAAATTGGCAAAATAAACCTTGCTGCCACTGGAAAGGATCTCATGGAGGATGAGAAACAAGGAGATGTCACCATAGATCTTTTTGCTCCTTTGGACATGGAAACTGAGGCTGTTGGAGAGCGTTCTTCAGAGCTTGAAAATAATCAGACTTTGGGTTTGCTGACAGGATTTCTTGCTGTAGATGACTGGTAAGTTAGGTTACTGATTGGATCATGACTTGAGTACAGCAAGAGACATGGTTTGTACTTTTATATCCATGCTGATGTCATTATTGACAAAATTTTAAAGTTGTTTTAACACTGATTATCCTAGCCTTGCTTGCTAGAGTGCTGCTTGTTTTTCTGGTAGAATCAACAACAATTCTCTTTATTCATGTTCTGATGATATGTACTTAAGAGTATTGCACGGCTGCATGCAAGATGATTATAAGGAACATGACTTTTCCCTTAGCGAATCTTTTCACTGTCCTAAATTGTCTGTATCTTCCCTCAATTGTCTTTTTTTGAATGATTTTTAGCATCTATTGATGTCAAATCTATGATTATATTATAATTATTTGGCAATTGTGATCAAAATTTCGTCTGAAGGGGTTCTCTTAGATTTTATTTTGCATACAATACCTATCTAGTTCACAATTGCCATCTGAAGGTATTCTTTAGATTTCCATTTGGTCGCATACAGAACCCATGTAGTTCTTACCAGATTCACTTGCTGTTTGCAATGACAGATTCTTGTATATATAATTTTACAGCACTAAACTGTATGTATTTGATAAAAAATGGCACCGTATGAGGGCCTGGAGAAAGTTCTCTATACGCTGTAGACAGTTGAATATCACTTCAATTTTACCACCTCTTTGTATCTTCTACAAGAGTTAATCAATCTTCCATACTTAAATCGTGGCTGTTTCCATGTCAGAGCTCTATGCTTGTCTTATAGGATCACCAATACTATTAAGCCTATTTGGAACCTTATTTTTGTATTGTTTTGGTCTTTCCGATATTAATTTAAGAAGTGAATATTTTTGAACTTTTTTTAAGTTATCTTCTTTTGTATGATTTCTGTCTTTGTCAGGTACCATTCTCATATACTATTTGATCGTCTTTCACCTCTTAATCCAGTGGCACATATTCAAATTTGTGATGGCTTGTTAAGGTAAATCTCATTATTATATTTTCCTTTTTCTGGTGAATCTAGTTATAATAGTTTTTCCATGTACTTGTGGGTGTGTAGGTCTAAAGAGTGTGGGTTCTTGTGTTGGCCTGGGCATATAAAAATTGCTCGTGTGAAGTTCAAGCACTTTTTGTGCATTCTAATTTGGTCTTTTCAGACAAGTCTAAAATTGGTATGAGAAGTGCATTGATTTATCTTTTCTAATGACCTTGTGGCATACATGTCCAGGCTTATTGAAAAATCAATCTCTTCAGCGTATGATATTGTTCGTCAAGCACATCTTGAAAGCTTGGGATTGTCCTCATCTGGTTCTGATTTCATGGAGACAACAAACTCATCAGTCAATAGGTCCTTCATTGACCTTCCTAAAGAACTTTTTCAGATGCTTGCTTGTGTTGGACCTTATTTCTACCGTGATACTATATTGCTGCAGAAGGTGCATTATTTTGTTTTAACATTGTTATTAGTATTATTTTTGATTGGCAAGAAGATAAAGAAAGAGGCGCCGAAGAGGCGACCCAAGAGATACAAAAAGAAATACTCATCCCCTTACAAGAAGACGAACACAAAGCATGTACAAAACCCCACCCAACTCAATTCGCTCTCACCCAATCACTAAAATGCAAAAGGGTCGGGGGACCATCCACAAAAAACAACTTGGTCTTTGACCAAAGAGGATGCACAAAAAAATGCTTTAACTTTTGTAAAGAAAAGGCTTCGTTCTTAAAAACAATGCCAATCTTAGTTTTCCAAACTGCCCAAAAAATGCACAAAGGGCCTGTTGCCCAAGCTCTTCTTCGATCCTTAGCAACAAAAGACCCTCTCCCCCCCAAAAGGGTGTCTTGCACCGAGGAGGATATGAACCAAGAAACTCCGAAGACAGAGAAGAGCAGGTCCCAAAGCACTCTTGTTTTTGTGCAATGAAGGAGAAGGTGATCAACCGTCTCCTCCCACTCTTGACTAAGAAAAAATTTATTTGCAAAGGCCAATCCTCTCCTCTTCAATTGATCTAACGTTAAGATCTTTCCACAAGTTGCTTCCACATGAAATACATATCTTTGGCTGCGCACAGTTCCTCCATATACACTTCCAGGGAAAGAGACAAACGGCCTTTTGTCTTAACATCTTATAAAAAAACTTAACCGAGAACGCGCATCTACTCGAATCTTCCAATCGAACCCAGATCTTCCAACCCCTTTTACTTTTTTCTTCCTTAGACGAAACAAAAGTCTCTCAACATCCTCCATCTCCCAATCATTGAACAACCTGATGAAAGGATTCTAGCATCCCCGCTCTTGCTTGATACCCAAACATCCCCACCCAAGCTTCTTTTGCATGATACAAAAGCTCCAACCCCTCTTCCTCTCCATATTTCCCTCTTATGACCTCAACCCAAAGAACCCCTTTTTCATTTGCATACCACCAGCTCTAGTTACAAAGAACTTTATTTAGACTTGAAATGTTCTTCACTTCCAATCTACCCAAATTTTTTTCCAAACAAATCGTTGGAAAATTAGACTTGAAAGAGCTTTATTATAAGCTGTAATTTGACTTTAAATTATTGTTATTATTGTTACAGCATTGTTATGTGTTTTTGGTTTCTTCATAAGCAGGTTTGTCGAGTATTGAGAGGTTACTACCTGTCTGCTGTTGAGCTTGTACGAAGTGGTGATGCAGCATACAATCCTCGTTTGCACCTAAAGGAAGCACGGTCAAGAATTGAGGAAGCCCTAGGAACATGTCTACTTCCTTCTTTACAATTGATTCCCGCAAATCCAGCGGTTTGCCAGGAGATTTGGGAAGTAATGAATCTCCTCCCTTATGAGGTTGGCATTACTACATCAAGCTATTTGATACTTCAATTGAGAAATTTTTAGTTACGGTGGTCAATCTGGCTTGATGGATCTTGGATGCTTAGGTGCGGTATCGGTTATATGGTGAATGGGAAAAAGATGATGAGCGCATTCCAGTGGTTTTGTCTGCAAGGCAGACAGCCAAGGTATAATGATTTCCTTTGTTATGGATATCATTCCCTTTAACTGTATCTTTGTTGCATGCTTGGGCTGTAAGGCTTAAGTGTACTCCATGTTATCTCTTTTACAGTTGGATACTAGAAGGATCTTGAAACGGCTTGCAAAGGAAAACCTGAAGCAGCTGGGCCGGATGGTTGCAAAACTAGCTCATGCCAATCCGATGACTGTTCTTCGAACAATTGTTCACCAGGTATTATATTACAGGGGAAGAAAATTTAATTTTTTGGCAGATAATTATCTCCTGCATTTGTGATATACAGATTGAGGCATACAGGGATATGATTACTCCAGTTGTAGATGCTTTCAAATATTTGACACAGGTATTAATTTCTTCTGTGATATTCCTAAGGAGTTTCCTTCATCATCATGTTCGTGATCATTATTTTCATAATTCTTTCTCTTTCCCATGACTGAGAAATCATGTGATGGCATGATAGAAAGTGGTCTAAAAAATGATAGATGCCTTTGAGGTTTGATATCCCAGTTGCTCGGCTGTGAAGTTTGAATTTGTCATGTAATGGATATCTTTTACGAAGGCATTACTTAAGTAATTCATGATTCTGAGTTTGGGTTTGAGTGGGAGCTTTCTGATTAAAATATTCATGTGAAAGTTGTTAAAATATTATGTGTAGCTTCTCCAAACTGCTAGCACTCAATTGGTATAGGGCACCGTATCCAAACCTTAGACCTCCAAGAATCTTTTAATTTGAACTACAAAGTTTGCCAGAGAACTTAAGATCTTTCTTTGATGTATTGTCTGGTTGTCAAATATGACGATCCTCATATAACAAAGGTTTGATCGATTTTTCTTTTTCTACCATTGGCTATCTTGTGATAATTGCCCACCATGATACTTATTCCTTGGCAGAAAGACCAGCTATATTTTTTTGATAGTTAAATGGTTTTTCCCCTTTTTTTTTCTATATACATCGGGACTCGGACCTAGAACTTCTCATAACACCCCATCCTACCTTTTTTTTTTGAGAAAAGACCAGCTATCCTCTTCTAATGACCATCTGGAGTCCCAAACAAGAGTCCTCTCTTCTCTAAAAGCCTCCGTCTCCCATTCCCATACTTTCCCAAAATTTTCCTTTCCCACAAGCTGTCCAGCTCTATATCATCAAAACACCTCTGTAACTTTTCACCTTAATAGTGCCTTATTTAAGCTCTGAATGTCTCTTAATGCTCAACAACCCTTTGACTGGTTAGAAAACATCGTCAACCTCTTAACCAAAATGATTACTTTTCCTTAGCCCAAGAAAAGGAAAGAAAAAGAGGGAAAAAGGAAAAGGAGAACGAAAAAAAGAAACTCTCAATTTATAAAAAAAGAGAGATGCTGTGGCAAGGGAAAGGGGGGATTGGAGGTAAGGGACTTGAAGCTTCTTATAAAGTGTTGTTGTATGTTGAGTTGGCGGTTTGCAGGAAAGGGTGCCTTTGGAAGAAATTCATATGTGAGGAGTATGGGGAGGAGGAGGGAGGGTGGAGATCCAAAAAAGATTAGAGGTAAGCAGTGGTGAGCGCTGAGTATTAAGGATGGATTGGAATTTGTTGGGAAGTAGAGTGACTTCTTTGTGTGCAATTGAAGAAGGGCGTAGATTTGGCTTAATAAATGGTGCAGTGAGGAACTCCTGAGAATGTTGTCTTTCTTTGACATTGCTTCTAGCCCAACGATGTGTTTTTGGTGGAAGATGTTTGGAGCCCATTGAATGGGGGTTGTTGGGTTCCTTGGTTTTGTAGGAGGATCAATGATTGGGAAATGAAAATAGTTGCAAGTCTTATTCGGAGATTGCAAGGGTGGAGGGTAAAAAGTGAGGAAGAGGACAAGTTGGTGTGGAAGGGAGGGAAAAGTGAGGAATTTTCTGTTAAGTCACTTTATTAGGCTTTGGAGCAGGGAGGTGATTTGTCTTTCTCTGCAAAAGTCATATGGAATTCTTGGGTGTCGCCTAAAGGGAGTTTCTTTGCTTGGGAGGCAAATTGGGATAAAGTTCTAACCTTGGATCTGTTGAAGAGAAGAGGGTGGTCAATGGTTAATAGATGCTTCTTATGCTTCAAGGAGGAAGAGTCAATTGATCTCTTCCTTTAACACTGTGTCACGGGTCAGATTTTATGTCATCTTCTCTTTTATCTGTTTGAAATGAGTTGGGTTTTACCCGCCATGGTGAAGAGTTTGTTATCCAGTTGGCATGGGATATTTGTGAGAAAAAAGGGAGGAGAAAAGTTTGGCTTGCTGCTCCTCTTTGCCTTTTTTGGACGATTTGGATGGAAAGAAATGACAAAGCTTAATGATAAAGGGGCACCCATCCAAAGACTCAAACAGACTTTTCTTTGTAATCTTTGGGAGTGGTCAAATTTGTTTATAGTTCCAAGAACTCACACTTTTGTAGATTTTGTAAATTAGAGAGGGGCTCATCGAGGGAGTTGGTTTTTTGTGTGGTGTTGTTGAGCACTTTTGTATAGTAATTGTATACCTTGAGGCATTTCTTTGGTGTCAATTTGTAATATATTCTCTTTCTTACCTATAAAAAAATTTATAAAAAAGAATAAACAGAAAAAGGAAAAAGGGGAAAGAAAGAAACTCCCTGAATTGTCGTTATCATAATCTTCGATACTTGGGAAATAGAAATAAAAGATATGAAGTAAATGGTAGGAAGGATATTATTGTTCCTTTAGACAAATATTGCCTTTTCTAAGTAGCAAATCTTCTATTGATCTTTTCCCCTTCTTAGCACATGAAAGTTAGAAAGCATTACCAAGAGTCCCAAGACCATTGTGATGGTGCGACATGAACAAATGAGTGGGAGGTGTGGGATCGGCATTCAAGAACTCAATAGTTAACAATGCCTTTTCATGTCTGTTATACTTAGGCTTATATACACGAATTTGTCATGGTTAACTGCTCATGTATACAAATTCATCTTGATTAACTGCTCATTTACAGTGATTCATCTTAATTTACTGCTCATATACACAAAGTTGATCTTATTGTTCTGCTACCGCTTTCAAGCCTTTTAACTTCACAATCATCTTGTAGTTTGTGAACTCAATTGTATGAATGTTTACTGAAGAAGTTAAGAGGTGGAATCCCTGCGAACATTAAGATAAAACATTTTCAAAAACTTGAATGGGTTTAACGCTAGCTGTGAAAATAGGAACTGTGGCTCGACTGTTGGAGAACACAAACTTTTCTCAACTGATGAATTTTCAAGTTTGTACTTAACATTGTTCTGTTGAAATTGGGCTCTTTTTAGTGTTGTTGTAACTACTTAGTCGATAATTTCATTTGACCTTGGATCATCTCGAGTTGACTTTCCTCAGTTTTTTTTTGCCCCACTTGATTTCATTGAGCTTTCCAAGGCATGGATCATGTTTCAGTTTATTTATTCTGCTGTTGTGGTTATGCAATTATTTTTTAAAATATTGATATGCTTGCAATATGCTCTTTTTGTACAGCATGCTTTGAAGTTGTCTATATGCAAGCTTTATACCTGTGATGTTTAATTTTATTTTGGGATGAAATTTTGGTTCCAGCTCATGCCTATTCTTTTTATTCTTTTCATCTGTTTTTATGTTGTTTTGCCCTGAATGCATGTGTTCCCACAGCTTGAGTATGATGTTCTGGAATATGTCGTGATTGAGCGCCTGGCACAAGGTGGTCGTGAGAAACTAAAGGATGATGGACTTAATTTGTCTGACTGGCTCCAATCTTTGGCTTCATTCTGGGGTCACTTGTATGTATCTGTTTTCTTGTAAGACCTTGTGTTGTTGCATATTATATTCAACATATCTACCTTGACATGCTAATATCTGGAATTACTTATCCTTCACTTGTCCTTATGGGTGTGTGCTATTTCCTTTGTTGTTTTTTTGACTCTTGTATCATTTAGAAAACTTAGTTCAAATTTATTCACATATTATTATTAGGTTTTAATCATGTAGGTTAATGTTTGCACTAATGCTTTGAGCTATCCTCATTTTTCCCATCTGTTTTCATACTTTGCATTTAAGTAATCTTTTCACTTATATTCGAAGTATTACGTGATTTAGAGTTGCAATGCATCTTTGTCCATGGTCTGTGGAACTAGAAGTATGTTTTAGGTGCTTATTCCAGTTTCAGGTTGCAGATTAGCCAAATAATGAGCGGGATGACTGGAACAAGGATGGTGTTAGGATTGGCAGATTGGGGACATTTCCTGGTCAGGGAGGACTAATTATGCTCAATGTCTTCACTTGGCTTGCCATTTGAGCCAGGCTGCAGTTCTATATCCATTGGCAATTTTGATAGGAGATTGTTAGAAAAAGAAATATCCATCAAAGAAAGGAGGGGAAGTGATTTTCATCAGTATTGTTCTTTAACACCTTTCCTCAGATTTTTCTCCGACATTTTCAAGTTCCATTTGGGAAGATTCAACTAGTGAAAAGCATCTTTAGAATATTTAAATGATATTACTTGTTAACTGGAAGATCACTTCTGTACAAGAATGGAGGGTTTTCTGGAATTGTGGCTCTTAATCAAATACATGACTAAATGGTTGGTGGCAGTACGGAGCTTATGACTACAATGAGCACTGAGCACATCTCTAAAAACCACGGAGGGAACAAGTTAGACATTATCTAGCGACCTGTTTGTATTGAAGGTGGTTGTGAAATTGGTTGAGGGAAACAGAGGTATACTGAAATTTTTAGACAATTTATGCCTTGGAGTAAGACAGGCTTTGGCGAAAATATTGCAGTTGGACTGTGGGCTGCATGACTGGATGCTCATTTTCTGTTAGAACCTATATGATAAGGAATTAAAGATTTATTCTTCCATGCAAAGCTTAGGTTTAGGTGGGTGGATGGCAATAGAATGTGGTTATTCCCAAGTTGTAGAGGATTTTTGTTGAAACTCTTTTCCTCTTGGTGCTCCTCTCTGTTAGTAATTGCTTACCCTATGAAAGAGATTTTGGTTTGATTGACACTTGTTAAAATTGTAAGTACTCACCAAGCTGAAGAGAAGTGATTGTCCTGTGGTTGGATGTGCACTATTAAATCAGAACAGGTGACTTTGGTGCTGATCTCAGTTTGATTCTAGCTTCTTTAAGCTGATACTGGTTACTTCATATAGCTTGCCTTATTCGTGATTGTGCAATTCATGCATAGCTGGTGTCATCCAGCCCTTTGGTGAAAGGAGTTGCTGTAGGATGCTTCTTTGTTTGCCTTATTTTGTAGGTATAGGAAGTGAGAATACACTTTAGAATCAAAATTTCTGCCGAGCCAACACTGAGAAGATTGAGAGCTGCATTGTTTTCTTGAGATCGATCTGCCAAAGTTCCCAAAGGTTTCAGAATTTCTCAGTGCATAATGACTCTAGTATCTTTTTTTGTTGAAACTTACATAGTTTTGCCTTACTTCACTTCACAACGGCCATCACACCGTGCACAAATGTGGACCAGTTGCTTTTTGACATAAGTAATAAAACTTACTTCTCTTTATAAACATAAAGAGATTGTTAAAGTTAATGTCCAGCTTGTTTTGAAGTTGTAGATTTTTTGTCACATTTTATTTTAACTTATCATTATGATCTTTTTTATATTTTAAGGAGGTCTTGTTTTGTCTTACTCATCATTTCCCCCCTGATTTCTTTCTTTATGCATTTGTTGCATATTTTCTGATGACTATTAAGCTTTACATCTTGAGGGTTATGGTGATGCTGGAAAGATTGAGAGTTACTTGTTCGAATTAATGACATTATCATGAGACAAACTTGACCTTTTAGTTACTTCAGGTGTTAAGGCTTGTCCGTTGCCTGAATTATACACCGAAGCTTATCCAAATATAAATGACCCTGACCGAAATTAGCCTAGATCTAGATCTTCTCTACTTTTCTTTAAAAAAAAAAACTTGCTGAAACAAATATTTCATTTGTTTCCATTTGACATAGTTAGGTTTTTAGATACTTTTTCGGACTTTATTTACATATATAAGCTTCATGTGTCAATATATGGTCTATTGGGCGCCTGGTCCACGATAATACTTCTTCTTTACAATTGTTCTTAAGGTGAACAGTTGGGATTAATCAGAGGATTAAGATTAACCTAAGCTTCATCAGTAGCCTTTGTGATGGCAATGTTCATTAGTGGTTGTGCTGATAAATTTTTTATTTGCTAGGTGATGATATTATTCTATATGGTGGTGCTTCAGTTCTCTCTTGGTCTTTTATCTTTTAGTTTGATTGTTGTTGAGTTTTCATAAGTATGTTTTATGGAATTTTCTTGGGATCAGCTCCTCTTTGCCTGTTGATCAATCGTGAGGATTTTTTTTGGCATCATTGTCCAACAAGAGATCATTGTAGGAGTAGGGCACACTAAATTCCCATCCTTAGCACAGTACCTGTTCCACCCTTAATGAAAGAAGTGAAGAAAAGATCCTTATCCAATCATCAGTTCCAAAGGATGGGATTCTCAACCACCTTTGGATATTCCTCCATAAACCGATCGAATTTACTTATAACTTTAATTCAAATTCTGATGTTGACTTACAACTTACGAATTATTGTGCTTTTTTTTTTCCTTCAATTGTAGTCAAGAATATAGGTCCTTCCCTCATATGTGTATCAGAACTTTCTGGAGAAGCAACCGTAATAGCTGAGTCCTAGATGAGTGCGGGATGGTTATGGGGTAGGGTTGCGGAAAACAATTAGGAGCGAGCAGAAGGTTTTTAAGGGTAACATTGATATCAGGTGGGCCGTGGGATTAGAGTGAAACGTCGGAAGGATGGAAGGTGGGGGACTTTTCCCTGAGGGAATTATTTCTGGAGCTCTTCTCTATTGCTAAGATGCATTGGTTGTTGACATCTGAAGGGTGTTGGAACCCTGGGTTCATAAAATGGTTTCATGATTGGAAGTTGGAGGGAGTGAAAGCCTTTTGGAGGCTGCATGAGCCGATAATTATGAGTATCATGGATGATAATTTGGTTTTGACTGAGTGTGAAGAGTAGCAATTTCATAGCTAAGTCTTTCTACTCTTTTTCATGTGGAAGGTTAGATGAAGCATTTCCTTTTGGCACTGTTTGGAGTTCTTCGGTACCATCAATGAATTTTTTTTTTGGTGGCATGGGAAGCAATGTGCGGCAGGGTCCTCACATTGGGCTTTTTTTTTGATTGATAAACGAAGCAACATAACAACCAAAAAGCAAAGGGACAAGCAAAACAAAGACTTCACCAACCCCTCAACTTGAGGCCAACCATTCCAAAAAACCTATAAGTGATGAGATCTCTTCACATATGTACAAACTATTCCAACTCTACAAATTATATAAAAAATAATGCTTTTAACCTCTGTACAACTAAAGACCCATTCCTAAAAGCTATATGTTTCTCTCCTTCCAAACTGTCCAAAATGCACAGGGGAACAGACTTCCAAATCTTTAACCTCTTTTTGCTCACAAAAGAACCCTTCAAACTGAGTAAAGCTTCCTTGACCCTTGGGGAAGACCTAAGAGACTCCTACTAGAGAGAAGATGATCTCCCACAAGGGGTCGAGCACTAGAAAATGCAGCAAGTTGTGATGGACTGACTCCTCTGGACAGTTGTACATAGTTATAAAAATAAATTTGTTGGGAAGATGCCACCCCCTTCTTTTTAACTTGTCTAGGGTTTAACCAAAGAACTTCCCACGCAAAAAATGCTACTTTAGTTGGGACATAGGGCACCCAAATGCCCTTGATAGAAAACAAAGATATTGTTCTTGAAATCAGCGTTTTATAAGTGTCACACATCGAAAAACTAGCACCTGCCGCCCCTTTCCAAGAGATTTTATCCAGCTCAACAATGACCCTTTTTTTTCTGTTAGACATTTAGAAGATTCACAACCAAATCCGCTCTACAAAATCAGCCTGCCGCTATTACTACCGCTTGATCCCCCAAACAGACCGCCACAATATCAAGCTTATTTACCGCGATATCGAATAGAGTTGGAAAGGAAAGATTGAGAGAAGAAGATCCACACCAACGATCCATTCAAAAGCTTATTATGGTAGCCTATTCTCACACTAAAATTTCCAAGTTTTCCCAAACTCTAACTTGATCCTCACTTCTCTCTCCCCTCTTCCTTTCAAAAAGCTCACACCTAAAGGCCCCCCGAGCCTCTCTAGACTACCAGCCAAGGTCGTCTTTCCCATACTTAGAGCATGTTAACCTTTTCCAAGTGCAATCTAAGTCCGAAGCAAATCTACAAGTCCATTTTCCAAGAAGGACTTTGTTCAAAATAGTCAATTTTCTTAGCCCTAAGCCTCCTTGCCCTTTTTAGAACACCCCACATCCCATTTAACCAGATGAGCTTTCTTTTTGTGAAACGAGAGAAGAAAAGAATGCTTTTCTTCTTTGAATGAGTGAGTTATATAGTATAAAGACACTTATATATATACAAAATAATGGAACAAAAAGGAAAAAAAATAAAGTGTAAAAGGCAGGAGGATAATGTACAAAAAAAGTAGGAGATAAACCAAAGAATATCTAGGGTATTAAACTGAGCTCACATGTCGCCAAAGCCATAGCTCAGTATTCTGCTTCAACACTTGATATGACTACAACATCTTGTTTCTTCCTCTTCCAGGATACTAGGTTTCCACCAATAAATACACAATACCTGGCTGAGGCCCACTGGCAGAACCCGCCTCAGCTTGCATCACAAAGATCCGACAACTGGGGCGTGACCTTCGTTTACATAACACCCTCGCCTGGTGTCTTCCCTTTAATATAACAAAGATATGAATCACAACATCCTGGCTATCACATGGTCAGAAGAACCCATTAACAACACTATCTGAAAAGAAATGTTTGCCTGGTGATGGTGAGATGATTTAGTTTTCCCAGGTACCGCCGATATCTCCTCGATCACGTAGTGCTTCCCTCGGCCCCGGTCGAGTCACATTCGATCCATAGGAGTGTCTACATGTTTGCAATCTAGCATACCTGTCTCTTCTAATATTTCCAAGGCATACTTTCTCTGATTTATAACCACACCGAATTTAGATTGAGCTATCTCAATCCCTAGAAAATACTTGAGTTTCCCCAAGTCCTTTGTCTGAAAGTGGCTGAAGAAATGTTGTTTTAGCCTCTGAATACCATCCTGATCATTGCCCATGATAACAATGTCATCCACATAAACAATCAAATAAATTCACTGCCTTGAACTCGTATGATGGTAGAAAACCAAGTGATCTGCTGTACTTCGAGTCATACCAAACTCTTGAACCACGAAACTAAACCGACCAAACCAAGCTCGAGGGGACTGCTTTAAGCCATATAATGAGCGGCGTAGCCTGCATACCAATCCAGACTCCCCCTGAGCGACAAACCCAGGTGGTTGCTCCATATAGATCTCCTCTGCTAGGTTGCCATGTAAGAAGGCATTTTTTATGTCCAATTGATATAAAGGCCAAGATTGCATATCAGCTATAGATAGGAGAAGACGAACAAAGGCAATCTTAGCGACAGGGGAAAAGGTATCATAAGAGCTCTGAATACAGACCCGAGTGTACCCCTTTGCAACTAACTGAGCCTTAAGACGATCCACTCGACCATTGAGGCCAATCTTCACTATATACACCCAACGACATCCAACATGTGTTTTGTCAGCAGATAAAGTAACTAGGTCCTCAGTGCCACTAGAAAGTAGAGCAGCCATTTCCTCAACTATAACATGTTTCTAGTCTAGATAGGATAGAGCCTCATGCACAGTTTGTGGAACGGAAAGAAAAGACAAGGTGGAAACAAAGGCAGAGTATGGAGAAGATAAACGATGATAAGTCAGGAAATTATAAATAGGATGGGGGTTACGAGAGGAATGAGTACCTTTCCGAATGGCAATGGGAAGATCAGCGGGAAACGGCAAGACCGATGTCGTGGAGGAGGGTGCCATAGGAGATGAGTCAGTTGGAGTCCTGGTGTCAGTATGCGGGCGACGAGTATAAGCCTGCAATGGTCGAGGTGGGGTAGCCGGAGGTACAAGTAGGTATCCTGGACGGGATAAAGAAGGGGTAGAGATATAACACCAGAACTGAGAGGGTGGTTGATAGGGAACATAGAAGAGTTCTTAAAAAATGTGACATCGGAGGAGACAAAGTTTCGATGTGTATTAGGAGAGTAGGAACGATAACCTTGCTGAAGCCCAAAATAACGAGAAGACACACCCGCGCACTCAAAAGCCCCTGGTCTCTGTCAGAGGAATATTGACAAACAAACACAATCAAAGACACGTAGGGGAAGGCGGTAAGAGAGGCTGGGTTTGGAAAAAGAATGGAATGAGGATTTTATCATGTAGGATGATGATGACATACGATTGATCAACAAATCCATGTAGCATCCCCTCACGCCGAGGAACCTTATGATGGAATAGGAGAGTGCGAGCAGTTTCAACCAATGACAGTTCTTGCGCTTAACCATTCCATTATGTTGAGGAGTGTAAGCGCAAGAGGACTGATGAATAATCCCATGTGAGGACAAAAAAGAGGAGAATGGTCTAGAAAGATATTCCTTGACATTATCATTTCGTATGATACGAATTGAAGTATTAAATTGAGTTCAAACTTCAACATGAAACTTTTGGAGAATAGAGAATAACTTAGCTCGAGTTTTCATTAAAAATAGCCAAGTACAACGAGAATAATCATCTATAAAAGTAACAAAGTACCGAAACCCCAGGATAGACTTAGTCTGTGAAGGACCTAAAACATCAGTGTGGACAAGCTCGAAATGAGACTTTGTCTGTTGATCTAGGCGCTTGGGGAATGAGACACAAGTATGTTTCCCAAGCTAACATGACTTACACTCAATTGAGGACAAACTAGTAAAACGAGGAACCATTACCTGAAACTTGGAAATATTCGGATGACCAAGGTGACTATGAATAAGGAGAGGAGTATTCATGGAAGTGCAAGCAGTGGAAGATGAAGGCGGGCTAAGATGAAAGAGGCCCTGAAATTCACGTCCTATGCCAATCGTCCTCTTTGTACTCCGGTCCTGCAATGTGATAGAATTATCATAAAAGGTAATTAAACAATTAAGGTCACGAGTCAACTTACTGATGACAATCAGATTAAAAGGAGAATCAGAAACATAAAGGACAAAAGTAAGGGGTATGGATGGAAGAGGACACGTTGAACCGATTCCTTTAGCCATGGTTTGAGATCCACTAGTTAAAGTAATCATGGGTAAATGTGATGTAATAGTATGGGAAGAAAAAAGATCCTTATTACCATAAATATGATCAGAGGCTCTAGAATAAAGAATCCAGGGTCCAGATGAATGTGAAAGGCAAACATGGGCATTACCGGTCTAGGCAATAGACTAAATGGATGCAGATTTAGCTTCCTAGGTGAGGTGGAGGTACTCCTTATACTCGTTGGGCACAAGAATAACTCCTGGAGGTGTGGATGAGCTCCCTTTGGTAGCCATAGAGACGAGAAATCAACAGAAAATTGACTGAATCAGCAAACTAGTACTTCTAGAAGTAACAAACCTCAGCTGGCCCAATGTGTGTGAGAGGTTGGAAAAACACAAAAGGATAAGATTCAGGTGAATGAAAAGCCTTAAAAACAGTTACTAGAGAGAAAAGTAGGAACAAATGGAATTTTCTGGCATCGAAGTGGAGAAGCAAGGTGACAAGGAGATAGGATCGCGGCCTAATGCCGCCTGAGAGAAATGATGGCGGGCGCTTGTCTGACCTTCCGACGCCATAAGATAGATCGTCCGCACGATCCTTATCAGGTGGTTGTCGATCGAGTCAGATTGTCGCCGGTAAAATTTTTGACAATACCAGGTGTTTCACACGACGAAAAGAGTTCCGATGTTTACTGTGATGAAGGTGGAGTGGTCGGAAAGAGATCCACTCACTTGATGGGTGTTCGGAGTTGAAGATACAACAAAAACTCCAACCTGAAACCTTTCATGGCTCGATAATTACAGAATGAGAGAAGAAAAGAATGCTTTTCTTTATTGAATGAGTGAGTTACATAGTATAGAGACACCTATATATATACAAAATAATGAAACAAAAAGGAAACAAAATAAAGTGTAAAAGGAAGGAGATAAACCAAAGAATATCTAGGGAATATTATTTGATTCTCAACACTTTTCAAAGACCCCACCTCCCCACAAAAAGATTCTTTGCATCTTTTCCAATCTCTACCCACAACTATTAGCATTTTTGACCAAGGACATCTACTAAAGGGGCAAACTTACAGCACTCTTGATAAGGGTTACCCTCCCTCCTTTGGAAATATAATTTCTTTACCAAAGAGCAAGTCTCATATGCATTCTTTTCTCTACACTATCCCTAACAACCACAGATTTGTGAGAAGCCCCCAGGTGTAAACCTAAATAGGTAGAGGGGAGATAACCAACGCGACAACCTGACTCAGCAGCCAACTCATTTGTGTTTTCCACAGCCACTACCGGAATCAGCTTGCTCTTATCCAAATTAATTTTCAGACCTGAAGAGGCTTCAAACCAGAGTAAAACCTAACAAAGATAGATAAGTTGATCCTCTGTTGCTTTGCAAAAATGTTCGTGATGTGAGATACTAAGATCAACCCACTCTCTACCTCTAAAAGGGTAGCCAGAGATGAAACCCCCTGCTACTGTCCTTCTAAGCAAAATGCTCAGCACCTCCAATCCCATCTCACGTTGGACTAGTTCAAGAAGAAGGTTGGATGATTTGAAAAAGATGATTTATGTGCAAAAGAAGAAGAAACAACTATCACATCCTCTTTCACTGCCCGAAAGCAACTATGTTGTGGCAACTGTTCTTTGCCCTTTTTGTTGTCTAGTAAGTGCTGTATTCTTGGTGAGAGGAGCCCTTCTAAGCTGGCATGGGTCTTCTGTTGAAAAGAAGAGGGAGGAAAAACTTGGTTATGCTCATTCTAGACATTATGAAGGGAGAGAAGTAGGAGAGTGTTCAATAATATTGAGGGAGGCAACAAAGCTATTGAAACTGTCACTTTTATTGAAATGGGTTAAGGTACAGGAGATTACCTTGTTCATGTTAGATTTCTTTGGAGTAGTTGAGTCTAAGTATGGCATGGTTGCAACTTGCATCCCCCCCTCACCTTGTTTTTCTGGCCTTTTTGGCATCTTTTGTGCATCATATATAATTTATGCCTCTTTAGATGTTGTTTAAAACTGATATTTTTCCTATAAAAAGAAAAAATCTTAGGGCCTGTTTGTTCTTGTTTTTGAAACTATTTTTGAGCATAGTCTTGAAACACAGAGAACACCATTTTGGTGTTCTAAAACTATTATTGTTATCTAAATTTAGCGTTTTATGTGTTCTTTGTGTTTTTCAGAACAAAAGAAAACTGGGAACCAAATGTGTTCTCCTGTTTTCCTTGTTTTGAGAACAAACGGTTTTCAAAAACAGGAACCAAACAGGCTCCTTAGTTCTCACTCCAAACATAGTAGTATCTCCCAAACCTTTTCGATTCCTCTTAGCTAGCTTACAACATATTCTCTCCTTGCCCTCCTTTGAAAACACTGCCTTTCAATGTGAAAACCATACCTTCTTTCTTTGCGGATATTAATTTGAAATGTGTACTTCAGAAAAGTACACAACCTGTAATTATTGCTTTCTTGATACTTACGGAAGTGTTATGTTGTTTGTAGGTGTAAAAATAATTGTCAATGGGAATTGAGGGCCTTTTCCTTGTGCATCTTGTGAATCAGTTAAAGAAGGGAAAAGGAATTGAGCTTGTGCTTTTGCAGGTGTTTCATATTGTACATTTGGAATGTTCCATTATCAAACTTCATTAAGCCCTAAACATTGCAGTTATGTGTTGGAATCTCATGATTGATACAGGAGCTGATCCAACAAATGGCAAATGTCCAGTACACCGAGAACCTGACTGAGGAACAGTTGGATGCTATGGCAGGGAGTGAGACCCTCCGGTATCAGGCTACATCCTTTGGGATAACCAGAAACAACAAGGTGCTTGCAAACATGGATTATTAACTGTTGCTGAGCTGATTTTTTGTAGAGATTAAATTAGTTTATATCTTTTTTAATAACATGCAGTCTACTATTTGAATTTCAAACTTAACCAAAAAACATGAATTTGAGATATATTAATGATATGCTTTTTGGTTTTTCTTGTTAACTACTAATCAATGAAAATAGTAATTTGACCCTTTCTATATGAAAAAGTTCTCATTTGGAAGCAGTTTGATTTGGTAATGTGCATTTCCGGAGCAAAAAATCTAAGAAATAACTAAGAATTTTGGAAAAAGAAAAAGAAAGAAAGAAAGAAAAAAAAATCCATTGGGCGCCTTTGTCAATCAAGGTCAACTCTATCTAACTTGTTTTGTTTACTTTGTAGTCATGGAATTTTGAATGGGGTATTAAAAATGTTATTGCTTGGCAGGAATTTGCTATGGTTTTGGAACTTGTTTTAAGATAAACTGTTTAATGGGAAATAAAATCACCAACTATATCCAAATAAGCCCTAAATTCAGAGCTTGCTAAATTAAAATGTGAAGTATGGTTGTGGTCTGTAAATTGTACCTAGTATGGTTGAGTTTCAGGTCATTTAATTATGAAGTAGTTGGATGCTTGGTAGTTTCATCATTCTATTATTTTTTAGCAATTGTGTCAGTGTCTCCAAATGAGAGGGAGGGAGGGAGAGAGGGAGAGAGGGAGAGAGAGAGAAGGAGAGAGAGAGAGAGAGAGAGAGAGAGAGAGAGGGAGGAGGGAGGAGAGAGAGAAAGAGAGAGAGAGAAGAGGAGAGAGAGAGAGGGGGGAGGGAGGGAGGGAGGGAGAGAGAGAGTTTGGTAGTTTGAGTTGTACCGTGTTCTCTTTCAGAAACAAACTTTAGTGCATAGCGTTCTTCTGCAGACATCTTAGTAACATTAAAATATGTTAGAGAGAGAGTAATATCAGTAATATGTTAGGAGGAGAGAGAGAGAGAGAGAGAGAGAGAGAGAGAGAGAGAGAGAGAGAGAGAGAGAGAGAGAGAGAGAGAGAGAGAGAGAGAGAGAGAGAGAGAGAGAGAGAGAGAGAGAGAGAGAGAGAGAGAGATTGGTAGTTTGAGTTGTACCGTGTTCTCTTTTAGAGGGAGAGGGAGAGGAGTTTGGTAGTTTGAGTTGCACTCGTGTTCCTCTTTCGTAAAACAACCTTAGTGCATACGCTCTTCTCAAGTAGACATTCTAGGTAAATATCAGAATATGTTAGGAAATATTGGTGCTTAAGTGATGATCTTGTTGTCATCATTCTCATTGTCTGTACGATAAACAAAGACGTCCCTAGTCAAATTAACGATGTCTCAGAGAGAGAGAGAGAGAGAGAGAGAGAGAGAGAGAGATTGGTAGTTTGAGTTGTAAATATTGCAGTTAAGATATCTTTGTCTGTACGATAAACAAAGACATCCCTAGTCAAATTAATGATGTCTCTTTTCTTTTTTATTTTTTTATTTTTTTACTTCTGTTTCTTGATTCAATAATTGTAATATGCTCTGTACCATATGGGTAGAGTTTAAATTTACATGGATTTTTTAGTATTTACTTGCCATGGGGTTTCGAGATGTTGATGTTTATATTTAGCTGATCATGCAGGCATTGATCAAATCTACTAACAGACTAAGGGACTCATTGCTTCCAAAAGAAGAACCCAAGTTGGCACTTCCCCTTTTATTGCTCATCGCTCAGCATCGTTCTGTGTAAGCATTATATGAAGTTTTGGATTATTGAGTTTTGTGGGCATGCACATAACTACTTTTTCTGTTTAAGTATACATAAAGAGAGTCAATTATAGGGGTGTTATCAAGCTGATTGCTGGATGTTGGCTCCAATGACCTACATCCAATTTCTAATGTTTTTGTTTCCAATTTTTCCTTGGTTCCTGTTCTTGTTGATGATTGAGAGGATTGAAACCCTCTTTTGTTCTCAAGTCCTTCTTTAGGTGTGAACTCCTTCCTGATCTTTTGGAAACTATTGGAATCATAAGACCTACAAAAAGGAAATTATATATTACATCAAACAAAGTTGAGTCTGGAAATTCTTTTTGTGAATAAAATAAGAGGTGGTATCTCCCTTCCTTGTTATCATATGGGGATCTTCCTTCATTTCCTCGAGGTCGGGAAACGAATGAATAAAAGTCATAGGGAAGTATAAAGTTTGGCTATCTACTAAAAGGGCTACTAGGAGCTAACTAGCTATCTTGGTAATGCTCTAAACCGTAGAATCACAACAGCCCTTCTCGTTTCAAAGCAAAGGATCGCTCGAGATAGATTCCAAACCTTGATCACAAAAAGCCTCCTCGATAAAGAAACTGCATGAATTATATATATATATATATATATATATATATATATATATATATATATATATATATATTGATTAGTATGGTTGTTCAAGCTAAGCTTGCCCGCACCTTGACTAATCCCATCCTGAAGTTAACGATTGGGTAAACCTCCACTACCCTGAGGGGACTTGAATTGGTGACCATTGGGGAGCAAACCCAAAGCTGGACCAACCGAGCTATCCTTTAGGGTTAGGAAAAGGAAATTATATAATAAAACATAGACAAAGATAAACATACAATTAAAAACATCAAATTCTTTTGTTCCTCTTTTGTTCTCCTAGTAGATTGATCATGTATAAATATGTGAGAGTGCCTCGCAAAAAAATTATAAATTCCTTTTTGTAAAAGCTATTGACGGATTTGGCAATTTCTTAAATGTGATGAATTAAGAGTTTCAATGGAGTAATATATTAAAAAAAGAGATTCAATGGAGGAGTAGTGGTGATAAAAGAAGTATAGTAAAAGTCTCCATTTATGTTTGAACAGACCACATAACATTCCGAGAATCTTCTAGGCATTATTGCATTAGTACTAGATGGTAGTCACTCACAAGTAGGGCTAAGCTTCTATTTACCGGGTACAGATTTCCCAACTAACTGGACCTGGTTGCTTACCAGCCCACTTTTTTTATTTTTTATTTTTGACAGCCTTACCAGCCCACTTGATTGCTATGAAAATGTCATTACTGTTATGCTAGTGAGTTATTAGACTTAATTATCTGATTATATTATGCCATGCAGTGTTGTCATAAATGCAGATGCTCCCTACATTAAGATGGTTAGCGAACAGTTTGATAGATGCCATGGAACCCTTCTTCAATATGTGGAATTCCTTTGTAGTGCAGTGACACCAGCAACAGCTTATGCTCAGCTGATTCCGCCACTGATAGATCTTGTCCAGACGTTTCACCTTGATCCTGAGGTACATCTCTCTCTCTCTCTCTCTCCCTCACCTCTCAACCCCGGCGTGCTTGCATAAGGATGCTTAACTAATTATTTGTGGCTTGTTTTTATTATATCACGTCTTTCACCCTAATTATTTGTGACTTGTTTGTTATATCAAATCTTTCTATCCATGATCATGACTTTGAGGGAGCTATCTTTGTATTTGTCCTCTATATTTTGGCCCTTTATTACTCTATCTTTCCTTTTAGCCTGTACCTACATACAATTCATATGCTCGGTTAGCCCTCATTAGTGTTTCCATATATTATTGGTCTGTTAATAAAAAGTAATGCAGCATTTTCTACATAATGTGCTTTTTTCCTCCTTAATGTAGGTGGTTCTTTCTAATTTATCGCCTGTGATGAGCACTCGTCTCGGGTGGTTCAAATATTTCTTGGCCTTTAGATGATGCTGAAATCTACAAACATGTCTACTGCAGAAAAAGGAATCTGACCTATAGACTTCTCTGGTGAA
Organism: Tetrastigma voinierianum; assembly: GCA_016808115.1. NCBI lineage: Eukaryota > Viridiplantae > Streptophyta > Magnoliopsida > Vitales > Vitaceae > Tetrastigma > Tetrastigma voinierianum. Next base: position 138,957 of record JAEQBH010006036.1, on the reverse strand, counting down.
ATGATTCTTGATCTTGGCACTCCTTGGAAGCCTATTACGTAATGTTCCTATCCTTCAAGAACATAGACTGAAAGTTTTTATCTGTCAAATTTTCAGCTTCCACTTGCCCACTGATTGTTCTATTTTGCATTCAAATACATATATATGCAGGTGGTTAGATCTTCTTGAAACTGCAAAATCCATGTTGCCTTCAAAAGCCTGGAATAGCCTTTCTCCTGATCTCTATGCTACTTTCTGGGGTCTTACGCTTTATGATCTTTATGTTCCTAGACATCGTTATGAGTCTGAAATTGGCAAGCAGCATTCTGCTCTTAAAGCTCTAGAAGAGCTTTCTGATAATTCAAATTCTGCAATTACCAAAAGAAAGAAAGACAAGGAAAGAATTCAAGAATCTCTAGATCGTTTAACTAGTGAACTCCAGAAGCATGAGGAGAATGTAGCATCTGTCCGTAGACGGCTTGCTCGTGAAAAGGACAAGTGGTTGAGTTCCTGTCCTGACACTTTAAAGATTAACATGGAGTTTCTTCAGCGCTGTATCTTTCCTCGCTGTACTTTCAGTATGCCTGACGCTGTGTATTGTGCTATGTTTGTACACACTCTTCATTCCTCGAACACCATTCTTTAACACAGCAACTACATTACAATTCTGATATGTAAAACCTGCAACCTATGATATGCTGCTGCACTGAATATGAAGCTGGTAGACTTGGGAGGTTTCTGCATGAGACACTGAAGATTGCTTACTATTGGAAGGTTAATATCCATTTTACATTGTACTTTCCTAGTTGTATTTATTTCTTTTTCTTTGTTAATCTTGCAGTTTAAGATCTGTTATATTTTATTACTTGGAATTTTTAAGTTATTGTGCTTATCTGATGAAATTAAATTACGTGAATTTTAAGTTATTGAAGTATCTGATGAAATTAAAGACTTGAGTACCTTTCTCATTTTCTAATTTGCTGATTGTAAGATATTTTGATGTTGACTAACACTTTGTTTTTTTCATCAGAGTGATGAATCAATATATGAACAAGTGAGTGTGGAAACATGCCAGGTTTTATTGTCTATTATAGATACCCTCTAACAGCTTTACAAGTCACATATGGCCAGTTTATTAAGGTGAGTGAGCCTCTGGATATTTATGAGTCGATATTCCCTTCTTGAGATTTCCTAGTCGAATTCAATAGATTAATTAGCATTTCATTTTCTTATCCTGATTCCCTATTAATTGTTAGCATTATGATGGCAATTGAAATTAAAGTTTCAAGCTTTCCAGATATGTAGCATGGTACTGACGTCTTGCAGTATCATTGGCCCTACCAAGTTGGCTCATGATTTATTGTTTGCTGCATGTGGTGGAGTTCTTGATTTGGCTAGGAATGTACTTATTATGACTTAGGTTGTTCCATAACATACTCTTGTGAGCTTTGTTTACATGTACCTTTTTTGAGATAGTGTACTGTGTATAAAAATATGCTGTATGCAGTTTCAAAATGTTATTTAGATTAAACCTTTCTTGCTCCTTTTATTCTATATGTGATGGTAGAAACAGCCATTGCACTTCCTTCTTGTCTAGCACTTGCTCAACATTGGCTTTTTTTTTCTTGTTTTGCTGAAAGGTACACTGGAAGTGGAGTCAAAGAATCACACGGCTATTGATTCAGTGCTTGGAATCAACCGAGTACATGGAAATTCGAAATGCTCTTATTATGTTAACTAAAATTTCCAGTGTCTTTCCTGTTACGCGTAAGAGTGGAATTAACCTTGAAAAACGGGTAAAAGTTATTTCTGAAATGTTCTGCTTTAAATTGGAATATTATCTTATTTTGCCAAGTTATCATTTACTTATTTCTATTGTTCTTTCCTTGTCATTTAGGTAGCTAAAATCAAAAGTGATGAAAGAGAGGATCTCAAGGTGTTGGCCACTGGTGTTGCTGCTGCTTTAGCTTCGAGGAAGGTAATGTTGTTTATTTTCCAACAACACCGTATGTTTTGTAGGCAGTGTTTTAAAAGGCGTTGGGGATGTGCCTCAAGGCACGTGTCCCCAAAAAGCCCCAAAAATAAATTATTTTTATATTAGATAATTGTATCTTTTGGTAACTTGTTTTTAAAAATTAGTTTTAAAAATATAATGATAAATTATTTTGATAAAATACAAATATTTTATATTGGAAAATTATATGGGAAAATTATTTTAAAATGATTATATCAAAATGGTATTAATGTTTTATCCATATTTCAAAAATTATAATTTATTTTAATTTTTATATTATAATCATTCAAATAAAATTTTAACATAAATTATTTTATTATAAGTTAGAAAAAATGGATATTAATTATATATTCCTAAAATTTCAATTATATTTTATTATTTTTTATTAAATATATTGTTTATAATATATTATAAAACATTTATTAATTATATAATGTGATCACAAAAGGAATACGCCTCAACTCCTCGAGGCTTACGCCTCGCCTTACGCCTTCGCCTTACGCCTTCACCTTTGAAAACAATGTTTGTAGGAATTTTAATGTAAACACATATGCCCTTTTTTTGATTTTATTAAATTTCTTCTTACCTATCAAAAAGAAAAAAAAATGATTGTAGTCAATTTCCTCCACACTTGCAGCCTTCATGGGTTACAGATGAAGAATTTGGCATGGGCTATCTTGAACTGAAGCCTGCACCATCACATGCTTCAAAGTCTTTAGCTAGCAATTTGGTTGCTGTCCCAAATGGCTCAGGCGTGAACAATTTTCAGACTGAATCATCAGGAGGAAGAACACTTGCTTCTGGAACCCAACATTCAGATACTGGGAATTCAGTCAAGGAGCAGGTATTAAGATCAAAAACTGTAGATGGAAGGTTGGAGAGAACAGAAAGTGTTTCACTGGCGAAACCTGATCAAGTGCATGCAAAAACTAAGGGTGGCTCAGCAGTGAATGGTTCAGATATTCAACACCTATGCCCTCAGCTTCTTCACATGCAGGAACATCCAGATCAGGAAAATCAAAGACAGGTGGAAGAATCCACAACAGAACATTGGAGGAAAGCGTGAGGAAAGTTTCTTCAAGAGCATCATCTGAAATTGAGGTATTTTCTGGACTGTGCTGTTCACACAATATATTGTATAACTAAAGGCACTAATATCGTTTGGTTCTTCCTCTGACAAAAGTAGCATTAGTTGCAGCCAGTTTTGCAACTTGACAATAGAAACCTCTGCTTTTTTCTTTTAAGATAATTACATAAATGGTGTTTCAACTTCTTTTCTCATTTTTTTATATTTTTTAATAGTTCTCAACTTTATTTTTTTAAGTTCAATTAAATGTCTAAACTTTTATTTTTTTCTATTTCGATGCCTCAATCTTGCTTTAGCAGCCAAGGCCTAAACTTTTAATTTTTATTCAATCAAGTGTTTTGTATTTAATTAATAGAAACTTATTAGATATTTGAATTTAATAATTGAATTAAAATGACATTCTACCTCATATGTTGAATGAAATTACTGAAATGGCCTTTAATGATGTGAAATAACAATATTATCATTTCCATATTAGGAGCTTTACTATCCATTTTTTATATAAAAAATTGATAAAATTGACTAATAGAATTGAGATAAAAATTAAAAATTTTCTTAAGAAAGAAAATTTTAAAATTTAAAATAAAAACTTTTAATTATCTTCTATTATTTTTATTTGTTTTCTAAGTATTATGTGAAAAAAGATTATATATAAATAATTAAAAATAAAACGTTACATATTAAAATTATTTGTAAAATAATTTACAACAATTTATCCATAGCAACCAATTTAATCAATTTCTTTTGTACTGTAACGAACAAATAGAAAAAACCCTAATATTGAAAGGATAATATTGTCATTTCATTTTGTTAGAATATTTAAGCATTTCATCATTTTATATAATAAGAATGTTATTTGATGCTATTTTTGCTTATCATCCAATAAGCTTTGATTGGTTAGAAACATTTGATTGAACAAAATTAAAAGTTTAAACACTTGATTAGATAAAAATAAAAACAGACACAAAATAGAAAAATAAAAAGTTTATTAATTCGACGAACAAAAATAAAGTTCAGACACCAAAATAGAAAAAAATCAAAAAGTTTAGACACTTGATTGAACAAAAATAAAACTAAGACACCAAAATAGAAAAAATAAAAAAGTTTAGACACTTGGTCGGGAATAAAAATAAAGTCGGCATAACCAAAATAATAGAAAAAATCATAAAGTTTAGACACTTGATTGAATAAAAATAAAGTTGAGACACCAAAATAGAAAAAATGGAAAAGTTGAGACGCCATTTATGTAATTAATCCTTATTCATTAATTTATGAATGTAAAGAAATGGAATTCATCAAGCCACTAGCAAATTACATTTTATTAATTTGTGTGAAAGATAAAGGAAAAGAATGCTTTTTCTTATTGTTGATGAAAAGAACAATAAAAGTCCTACCTACTTATATACATCGTGAGATATAAAAAGGAAACAAATAGCACAAAGGAAGGAAAATATCAGACAAGAAAGGAAGGGGGATTGTGCGTATCCTAAGAATATTCTCTCTCGATTCTCAACATTCCCCTGTTCAGAAAGATATGGCGCCATATGTACTAAGCTTGTTACAATGTACCGCATCCCGACCTAGGAGAGACTTATGAAAATGTGCGCTAGTCGGGTCACTAAACACGAAACTAAGAATACACGTTAACTCGATATCTTCTCTCGAATAAAGTGACAAATTCACTTCAATATGTTCATTCCTTCCTACGTAGTTACTAGGTTAGAAGCAATGTGTAGGGCCGCTTGGTTATCACACACAAGTGTCATTTGTCAATTCTTCCCAAATCTTAGCTCTCGAAAGAGCTGTTTGAGCCATATGAGTTCATAAGTTGCTAAAGCCATAACACGATACTCGCCTTCAAAGATAAGACCTACTCCACTACAACCTCGTTTTTCTACTCTTCTGTGGATATTAAGCGCTCCCAATAAATATACAATATCTTGAAGTGGAGCTTCTGTCTGTGAGCAAGTCTGTCCATTCTGCATCACAATATCTAATAATCTAGGTGTGACCTTTGTTTTCATATAACACCCTTTGGTCCGGTGTTCCTTTGACATAACAGAGGATACGAATCACAGCATCCCAGTGACTATCACATGGTGACTGTAGGAACTGACTAACTACACTCATAGGAAAAGAAATGTCCGGTCGGGTGATGGTGAGGTAGTTCAGTCTCCCTACTACTCATCAATAATATCTCCTTGATTCAGAAAGACTTCTCTGTCGCGCACAAAGTTTCACATTTGATCCAGGAGTGTCTATAGGTTTACAGTTTAGCATATTGGTTTCCTCTAATATATCCAAGTCATACTTCCTCTAAGACATAGCCACACAGGATTTAGAGTGATCTATCTCAATCCCCAGAAAGTACTTGAGTTTTCCCAAGTCCTTTGTTTGAAAGTGGCTGAAGAGATGCTGTTTAAGTTTCCGAATACCATCCTGATCATTGCTAGTTATCACAATGTCGTCCACAAACAATAAGATAGATGCACTGTCTTGATGATGTATGATGATAGAAGACAGAGTGTCTCGATGTACTGGAATCATACCTAACTCCTCGTACTCATGAGCTAAAGGCCTAAACCAGCTCGAGGGGACCCGCTTTAGGCCATATATGAACGATTTAGTTCGCATACCAAACCGTACTTCGAAGAATAAATCCAGCGGCTGGCATTCATATATACCTCCTAGCGTTGTCACGGTAAACGTATTCATGCCTAATCGATAAGAGCCAAGATCTCATAGTATCCATATAGAAGAGAAGATGAATGGAAGCGATCTTGACAACAGGAGAAAAAGTGTCATAGTAGTCAGAGCCATATATCTGAGTATACCCCATGGCAACTAAACGAGCCTTAAGACGATCCACTTCGCCATCCGGACATATCTTAACGGTATAAGCCCAACGACAACCAATAGGAGACTTACCAGCAGGTAAGGGGACTAGGTCCCATGTGCCATTAGAATGCAGAGCAACCATTTCTTCAACCATTGCTTGGTTCTAACCCGGATGAGAGAGGGCCTCATGCACAATTTTAGGAAGAGAAACAAAAGACAATATGGAACTAAAAGAAAAATAGGGTGAAGGTAAGCGGTGATAAGTCAGGAAATTATAAATAGGATGGAGGTTACGAGAGGAGCAAGTACCTTTTTGAATGGCAATGGGAAGATCAACGAGAGACTCGCAAGACCGGGCCACATGGAGGAGGGGAAAATAGTGCAGTGCGGTATGAGTCATTCTGAGGTCCGATGTCGTATCGGCAGCGTAGATTTGGCATAAACCTCGTAATGCTGAGATGGAGTAGCCGGAGGTATAGATGAGGTATCCGGGATGGGATAAAGAAGGGGTAGAGTTATGACGTTAGAATTGGGAGGGTGGGTGGTAGGAAACATAGAAGAGTTCTCAAAAAAGGTGACATCGGCAGAGACAAAATATCGACATGTATCAAGAGAGTAGCAGAGATATCCTCATTGAAGTCGGAACCGAGGAAGACATACTTCGCGGGCTTGATCGAGCCACTCTGTCCAGAATCCCATGTGAGGACATAAAGGAGAAGAATGGTCCATAAAGATATTCCTTGGCATCATCACTTTGCAGGATACAAATTGAAGTATTAAATTGAGTTCGAACTCCAACACGGAATTTCTTTAAGATAGAGAATAACTCAGCTTGATTTTTCATTAAAAATAGCCAAGACAAATGCTAATAATCATCTATAAAGCGACAAAGTAACTCAAGGTAGATTCAAATCGAATGATCCCAACATCAAGTATGGACAAGCTCGAAAAGGAGATTCTTATCCGCTGGATCTAGCGCCTCGAAATGGGACACCCAGCATGTTTCCCAAGTTGACATGTCTCATACTCAATTGAGTACAAACTAGAAAAACGAGGAACAATTATCTGAAATTTGGAAATATTCGGATGACCAAGGTGACTATGAATAAGGAGAGGAATATCCATGGAAGTGCAAGCAGTGGAAGATGAAGGGGAGCTGAGATGAAAGAGGCCCTGAAACTCCTATGCCAATCGTCATCCCTGCACTCCGGTCTTGCAATGTGATAGAATTATTAGAAAAGGTAATCAAACAATTAAGGTCACGAGTCAAATTACTGATAGAAATCAGATTAAAAGGACAATCAGGAACATAAAGGACAAAAGTAAGGGGTACAGAAGGAAGAGGACATGCTGAACCGATTCCTTTAGCCATGGTTTGAGATCTATTGACTAAAGTAAAGGTGATGTAATAGTAAGGGAAGAAAACAGATCCTTATTACCAGAGAGATGATCAGAGGCTCCAAAATCGATAATCCATGGACCAAATGAATTTTGAAAGGCAAGTGGAGGCATTACCGGTTTGGGTAACAGACGAAATGGATGCAGATTTGACTGCCTAAGTGAGGTGAATGTACTCCTTATACTCATCATGCAAGAATAACCCTCGAGGTGTGGATGAGCTCCCCGTGGCAAACTATAGAATTGAGAAAAGCAAATAAAAGTCAACTCAAATAACAAAAATATTGTCTGAGGCAATGTAGTCTCGTGATCTTGAAGAGACTATTGCAAAGGATCGTGCTCGGAAAACAAGAGGAAATCTTAAAGAAAAGTGCCAATCGGACACAACCGACAAGGCAGTCAGGTCTCAAAACGGGAAGACAAGTGGATAGAAGTGAATATCAACACCTAAGAAGCTAGGGGAAGAAGTCTGGTTGCCTGTGGCAAGCTCACGCGCCTTCACGCTGCTGGTGTGTGAGGGACAATATTGGCGAAAATCACGCGTGCGGGCATGTGGTTCAATGGTCAGCGAGGTGCTTCTCCTAAGGGATAGATCAAAGCAAGGCAACTCCAATGGTGGGGTCATCATTGAAATAACGTTAATAAAGTTCTCCTCCGTAAATTTTCCGCAGGGGACGCCAATAAGTCATACATGAAGCGCGGGTATCGAGTTAGGTACCTACCACTGGGATGGGTTGCTAGAATTGAAAACACGAAAACCCTTACTCGAACCTTCCATGGCTTTGATATCATGTGAAATGATAGATGAAAAGAATACTTTTCTTATTGAATGGATGAAAAGAATAGTATAAGTCCTACTCTACTTATATACATCGAGAGACATAAAAAAGAAACAAATAAAGTACAAAAGGAAGGAAAATATTGTACAAGAAAGGAAGGGAATAAACCAGAGAATATCCTAAGAATATCCTCTGATTCTCAACAATTTGGAATCAAATTTAAAGCAGGAGCAGATTTTGCATGTAAGTTCTTTCTTTTCCTTTTAAAGAACTTCCTTCTTGTATCATTTAATCATCAGCCCTTAATAAAACATTAACAATTTTCTGATTCCAAAGTCAGAGAGTGTTTCATACGATTTTCTTTTTTCTTTTACCTCTAACCAACGGAAACCTGTTCTCACAAATAATACATTTTTATTTATACAAGAAGGTGTTTTTCTGGTTCAAGTATGTCTGAACGTATTTCCTACATTGTTGCATTTGTGGGAAACAAAAGAACTATTAGAATTCCCATCCAAATTTCGAATGATTATTTGGCTTAATAACTATTAGAAGGGGAGAAATGAGATGTTGAGGACAGACAGTTGAAGAACTCATCCTCACTGGTAATTGCCTACATTGCATTATTGGTCAGGAACAGTTGGTCATGGATTTATGGTATTTGTCTCATTCCATTAGCCAATGATGACTAAGTAGCTGATGTGGTTTAGATTTCTAGGATTTAGCTACCATATTTCATTTTTATCCAGTCCTTTATAGTACTTTTCATTTGTTAGTTTAGGTGGGGTTTGCTGAAATATTTAGTGTTTGATTTTTGTAATTTCGTTGGGGTGATATCTATTTGGATTATCAGGCTTTTCTTCTATATATTTGGTTTTTTTTTCTCCTATCCTTAGCCATGGGTAAAACACAGTTGTTGTTATGACGAAACAAATATCATTTTTTGATTTTATGTTTCTCATGTACCTTATCATCCATTCTAATTTTCTTTAAACTTACGAAGTTGAATAGAAAAAAGAGTGTACATATATAAACATATCAACTGCATTATGAAATAATATATATATATAATCAGTTAGTTTTTTGTTTTTTTTAATGGTTCAATAAACAACCAATTTCTTAAAAGACAGTAAGATTAAATTAGATAAAGTTAGATTTTCCCAAATATTATACATATGCAGACAGAAAATACAAGAGTTACGGTGAAACCATGAAACAAAATATGGCATTTTTAACACTAATTTAGTATTAAAATCTAGAGAATACGGTTCCCAAATTTTAACTATATTGTTAAGTTAAAAGTTTCATCTAGCCTAACAATAAATTCCTTGTATTTTTCCATTGATGTTAGTAAGTATAAATACAAGAGCTAGATATATACAATTGGTAGGTCAATCTAACTTTCTTAATTAGTTTCATAACCTATAAGTAAAGTATATATTTACATTTTATAACACTCTCAAGTCGAAGATAAGATGTTAATCACGCCCAACTCGTTACATATAACCAACCCTATCTCCCACTTAGTACTTTTGTGAAGATATCAAATTGTTTCTCCACCACATATCCTCAGAATCAAGCTGAATTGTATTTTCTCACGAACGAAATGACAATCTATCTCAATATGCTTTGTTCGTTCCTGGAACACAAGATTAGAAGAAATATGGGCGACGCTGGGTCAAGCCACACTGTGAAGTTTTGCTGGACTCCAGGTCTCAATGCTGACTTCCATCAAGAGTTGATGAAGTCACAATCTCACACACGGACTGTGCCATTGCTTTATATTCGCATCAAGACTCGAACGGGAAACAAACCTCGCTTTACTTTCCATGATATTGCTTCCACCAACAAAGACACGTATTCGATGTGGATCTCCTATCTTCCTTTCGACCTGCCCAATCAAAGATCTATGAAACACCTGAATCGTTATGCCCATGATTATTCCTATATAGAATACCTCTGATCGACGCCTTTAAACAGAGAATCTGCTCTGCCAACTACCCAATGGTCGGTGAGTCGAGCGAACATGTACCACTGGCAACGACCGATTGAGTAGCAATATCGACGAGTTATTGTAAGATAGTTCAGCTTCCCAACTAGTCTTCTATATCGCTCAGGATCCTCAAATGTTTCACCTTCTCTAGTAAGGTTTACACTTGGAACCATAGGGGAATTGCATGATTTTACCCCTAACTTTCCAGTCTGAGACAATAGATCAAACACATATTTCCTTTGAGATAAGAAGATTCCATGTTTGCTTCACATAACTTTAATGCCCAAGAAGTATCTTAGCATCCTTAAGTCCTTTGTATAGAATTTGCTCTGAAGAAAGGACTTAAGAGATGAGATAATTTTAGAGTCACTCTCAATGATAATAATATCATCCACATATACCATCAACGGACCGATACCCTAATCCTGAGTTCCCAGAGAAGACAGAAAGAGAGTCGATTACTCTTCCGCATGCCAAATTCCTTAATGGCCCGTCGAATTTACTCTCAAACAACGCACCTGGGGCTATGTTTCAACCATACAAAGACTTCCGCAGGTTAAATAAACCTTCCTTATCTCCCCCGAAAGCAACAAACCCAGAGAGGTTGCTCCATACACCTCTTCCCCGAAGGTCGCTATGAAGGCATTCTTAATATCAAGTCAGGAGATCCCACCATGTGTGGCAACCAGGAAATAAAAGCCAAACGCATGTCATCTTAGCAATAAGGGTATGTTAGAATAGTCCACGCCATAGGATTGAGCGTACCCCTTAGCCACAAGTTGTGCTTTCAAACGAGTAACTGAACCATCAGGATTAACTTTAAAAATCCAACGACATCCAATGGCTTTCTTCCCCAAGAGGTAACCCGCACTGTTCCAAGTACAATTGTCACTAAAACATGCATTTCTTCCACCATAAAGACTACGCCAACTAGCATGGCATAAAGCTCACCATAGTGTTAGGCAGAGATAGAATCCAGGATGCAATAAAAGAAATACGTAACTTGATGACAAATGGTTATAAGAACAAAATGAGGAAATTGGTGAACACACCGACGCTTACCTTATTAAAAATACTAGGAAGATCATCACCGGAGATCGGATCTTAACGTCGCTACCGCGAGGCTCGAGACTGTGTGTCAAGGCCGAGTGTAGACTCCGAGTGATATGAGGCTTTGTCGAGGAGGAACAAGGTGAGTCAAGGAGGCAAGAGTATAAACGAGCAAATCATCATCCTCCCCCTGGCTAGTGTGGATCGGGTCTTGAGAAAAAGAAGTATTCTTAAGAAAGGTGACATCAGCAGAAACTAGGTACTTGCGAAGACTAGGACAATAACACCTATACCCCTTCCGAACTTGAGAGTAACCAAGGAAGATACACTTCAATGACTTAAGATCAAGTTTAGACACATGCGGACGAACATCCCGAACAAAACAAGTACGCCCAAATACCCGAGGCTCAATGGGAAACAAAAATTTATGGGGAAAGAGGGTTTGAAATGGAGTGGCCCAATTCAAGACAGATGAAGGCATATTATTAATAAAAAAACAAGCTGTGGAAACAACATTGGCCCAGAAATGCTTAGGCACGTGCATTTGAAACACAGCAGAAATGAAGTGCTTCATATGTGTCTGTTTTCTTTCAAGAATCTACTTTGAGGAGTATCAACATAAGATGTCTGATGAAGGATGCCATTTTGAAGCATGAATGATTAAAATTGTTCGTATTATTATATTCTTTGGTATTATCACTTCTCAGATTTTGAACATAAACATGAAATAGAGTGTGAATTTCAGCACAGAAGGCGTGAAAGTCTAGAAAATAACTTTGAACGGTTTTTCATTAAATATAACCAAACTGTTTGCGAATAATCATCGACAAATGTAACAAAATATAGAAATCCAGTTGGGGACACAACTAGACATGGACCCCATACATCCGAATGGACCAACTCAAAAGGAGCGAAAGCTCAGTTATATACTCTTGGACTCAAGTGCACACGATGAAACTTAGTATATTGACACGACTCACAGTTCAACGAGGACAGATTCGAAAACTGAGGATATACCTTCTTCAATAAAGAGAAAGAAGGATGACCTAAGCGACAATGTAATTCGAATGGGGGTAACTACTCCACAACAAGCAACATGCATCGCACCTCGCTTCAAGGATAGAGACCCCGCACTGGGCCCTTCTACCACACCGCTTCGCCGAAAGATCTTCAATCACAATAATCAAGCAGTGAGATACCGCACAGTACGAATGAGTTTACTCACAAATTAAATTAAAAAGAATTACGTGAACTCGTAATTAAGATCAAAGTGATCATGAGCAGGATGAATCGTCTCGACCAAGGACACAAGATGTCGACTCCATTTGCAAGCGGTAACAGAGGTAGAAGGGGTGTGGTTGAAACGTAGAAAATAAACCTAATTACCATGCGCATCGAAATTAATAACCCATTCGGCGAAGATAAATGTAAGATATGTTAGGTTTGACTGATCTAAAGCATAGTGCTAGGAGTATAAACATCCTTCAATGATTCATGCACACTGAAACCTTCGATTTCTATTATGCAACTTTCTACAATCCCGACATACATGCCTTGGAATATGGAAATAATGACATACTACTCCCCCTAAGGGTTTCTTACTACCATGTAGTTTTATCTAACTAAAACCCAACCTTTCAAGATCAAACCAACACCGATAAATAGATCTCAGGGCATAAAAAACAGGGCTGCCCTAATTTTTATCCTTCGAGCATTACTTCGATTAGATTTTGGCTTCACAAACCTTAAAAATACCACCGATACTATTGATGCTGAAGTAAGGCACATAAAAATCACAAAAACTCGAAGAACAGAGTCAGTTTAACATGAAAATGGTCAAAAGACATTGTTCCGGTCTGGCTAGGGGGAGTGTGCAGCTGTGAGGGACTCACGCGCCCGCGACACCGGAGAGAAGCTCGCCGTCGAGGAGGTCCCACACGTCTGGGCGTGAACCCAGCCAAATGGCGCCCGCGCAGCTCACGCGGACTTTTCCGACCATCGGACTTGATGGCTCTACTCGTCGGTGGCCGGCGGTCACTTCTGTGGGGGCAGTGTCACGCCACTCTTCCTCTAGATGGGTGTTTAAGAAGACCACCTCCACTGCCTTCTTTCTTCTTCATGAAATTCCTTCCCAATTTCAAATCCGAGCCGCGAGCCTCTCAGTGCCCGATACCATGTAGAAAGCAAAGAGAGGAAAGATAGGGAGGAATAAATTCTTGTATTTTTCATTGATGTTTGTAAGTATAATACAAGAGCTAAATATATACAATTGTAGGTCAATCTAACATTCATACTGGGCTTCATAACCTATAAGTAAAGTATATATTTTTTGCATTCTATAACAATCATTATGCAATAAGTTCCACTTTACCTAATTTATATATGTACACACACACGCACACACTCACACACTCACATACATGCATACATAGATATTACATATGTGCATACACACTCAAGTATCAAGTATGACTATGCACTAGTTTGGTATAACTGGGCTTTTTAGGAAAAATGATCACTTTTGGTGAAAAACGGCTGAGCATTTGGTAAACTGTTTTTGTTTAGGCAAACAACATTTGAGGTGGTTCTTTTTGTTGTTTTGCCATCTGTTGTTCCCATGCGTACTTAGGTGTGCCCCCCGCTATTTGATTGACATCTTTTATATATTATTTTTTTCCTATTAAAAAATTGCTTATAATATTAACCTTTAAATTAGTCTAAACATGCAAGAATAACAAAAGGGAGATATATCTATTAAAATAAAAAAAAGGGAGATATGGATTGTCTAAACATTTCAATATAAAAACCGTACTTCAATTAAATAAATAATTATATTAATTAAATCCAATTCTTAGTATTTTATTTTCTTTTTCTTTTTGTAAAAGGAATATTCTCACTTTTCTATTTTAATTAGTTGAATTCAAGTACATATAGTTATAATGATGGTATTTCTCTTTTCATTTTATAATGAGTTAGATGAATATAAATCTCAAATACAAGGTTTTGGGATAGAAAAAGATAAGAGGAAAAAATATGCAAAGAAAACGTGAAAGGAAATTATCTGAAAGCAAATAGGCAATTTAGAGTAGAGTAGAAGTTCTGTTCAAAAAATTACTTTATATCAGCCTTTTAGAGCTAATCCCCGAAGTGGATTATATGTTCTGATAATATCCGGTTATTTTACCTCTACCAAACACATTTGTTATGAAAAAATCTGTTATAAGGTGATTCTGAAGGGACTAAGATCAAATCCCAAAATGGGCCTATATACTTACATAGACTACTGCAGTGTAAATGTGTTTGCTCTCTCAATTTTGTGTATTGTCTTTAATGTTAACTTCTGTGTTCATCTTCATCTCCTCATAAAAGAGGTATAAGAAGATGGCCTAATATATGGAACAATTTTCTTTCCAGTCAAAGCTCCATTTAGTTCATCTGTATGATACATGTTTCTGGATAACCTTCATGATAGTTGTAGGGGTTGTAGTTGCATTTCATTATTCTACCTTCCATTTATACCTTATTAACTTGTGTCCCTATGTTTATAGGCCGGCTAAGTTGGGGTTCTCCAGGGAAGTCCTGGGAAGTATGGTTTTGAACCACTGATGAGGCACCCTTTTAATTTTGTTGGTTGAGTTGTGAGACTTGGAGTTCCAAAATGCATAAACCTATAGATGTGAATTGAGTTGTAAAATCCATCAACTGAACGTGGAGAGAAAATCACTCCCTTTCCTAATATATTAATGTTGAGAAGGTTATTTTCTGATATTTAATAGGTGGCAAACAAAAATGGTAAATGGATAATATCGGATATCCTACATGCTTCTTATTGTATGCTAATATTATTTTCCAATACGCTTGTCTTTTTCTTGCTTACCCTATTTATGGAACTAGGCTTCTGCTTCTCATCTTCTGTTTTCTGCACTGTTTAATTGCTGAGGCTACTATTGCCATCCTACCAATAAAAAAATTATTGGATATGTGGAGGGTTCTTGTCAGATGTCCTGTGACCAAAGTAAAAATATCACTTTAGAAACTAAAAGAAAAGTTACATTAGTAATTGTCTGAGTTTATTGTGTTACTGGTAATTTGCTATGAAATTGTAGGGAATGCTGAAAATTGATCCTCTCGGTCCTCTCTTTCTTGTTTCTGCTGCTTCGACGGATTGCTTTTATTTGAGTTTTTCTCATTTTGAAAACAGGACTTTTTTTTCATTGTTCCAGTAGCTGAAAACAATGGGTTTGCTTATATGAATTCATAATCATTTTGGATCCCATATCTGAAACTGTATTTAACATATTTCCTCCTAATTCTGTGGCCTAATTTTTTTTGAATCATGAATATTGTTGTGTTATTTCTTGTAACATCTTTGTTTTTTGAACTAATCTTGTTTTTTTCTTAAAAAATTCTCATTTTCTTATTTGACAGTCGAGAGCTACCGGAAAGCGATCACTGCCCTCTGGTTCCCTTATAAAGCAACCGAAACTTGATGTTGCAAAAGATGATAGTAAATCTGGAAAAGGTATTGGCCGAACTTCTGGCTCTTTTTCAGCCAGTGACAAAGATCTTTATGCTCATCAGTTAGAGGGCAGGCAAAGTGGGCTGACCAATGTTTCTTCCTCAGGTATGGCTGATGGTAACACAGGTAAAGGCTCATCTCAAATGACAAGAGCATCATTGGATTTCCATGGTAGTGAAACAAAACCAGATACTAGTTCTTCCAAGTCTGCTGATTTGAGGCTTTCTGCTGTCAAAGATGATGGTAATGAAGCTTCTGATAGGGCCCCTTCTTCTCGATCAATTCATTCTCCCAGACACGATAATTCTGTCACCATAAAGTCTGGTGATAAACAGCAGAAAAGAACCAGTCCTACTGAAGAGCCAGAAAGAGTAAATAAAAGACGGAAAGGGGACACTGAAGTGAGAGATTTTGAAGGTGAAGTTAGATTTTCTGACAGAGAGAGGTCGATGGATCCTCGATTGGTAGACAAAAGTCATGCTGTGGATCATGACAAATCAGGAGCTGATGAACAAGGCATCATTAGGGCCATTGATAAGCCTTCAGATAGGTTAAAAGATAAGGGAAGCGAACGATATCACCGGGACCACAGGGAAAGATTGGAGCGTCCTGATAAGACCCGTGGAGATGAAATAGCAGAGAAATCTAGGGATAGATCAATGGAGAGACATGGTAGAGAGCGTTCAGTTGAAAGAGTGCAAGAGAGGGGCACTGAAAGAAGTTTTGATAGACTCCCTGATAAAGTGAAGGATGAAAGAAACAAGGACGATAGAGGTAAGATGCGCTACAGTGAAACATCTGTAGAAAAATCTCATGTGGATGATCGCTTTCATGGGCAAAGCTTGCCTCCCCCACCACCCTTACCACCTCATATGGTCCCCCAATCTGTTACTGCTAGTAGAAGGGATGAAGATGCTGATAGACGGTTTGGAACTGCTAGACATGGTCAAAGGCTTTCTCCAAGACATGAAGAAAAAGAACGAAGGCGATCTGAGGAGATCTCACAAGATGATGTTAAACGCAGGAGGGAGGAGGATTTTCGAGAGAGAAAGCGAGAAGAACGGGAAGGCTTATCAATGAAGGTACTAATTGATACTTATTATTCACTCAATGACTCATTAGGCAGAACTGATAGTGCTGATTTATGCTTATTATGCTGGATGTTAGCCCATTTCAGGTTGAATCTTGTTTAAGTGCTTTTATTTGTAGCACTTCATATAGACACTTTTAGAAAACACCACTTAGGCCTTGTTTGATGACTTTTTCAAAAACAGTTTTTGTTGAGAGAAAAGGAATACTATATTCTCATTAATTTACAAAGGAAGAAACATATATATTTATACTCTAGTGTTAGGGCAAAAAGAAAACAAAGTTAGAGTCTAACTAGAAGACTAAAGAGAGAAGGAAAAGAATCCTAAATGAATTAGGTGACTAATCTTTAACACTCCTTCTCAAGCTGGAGCATATAAATCAAAAGTATCCAGCTTGTCTCATTTATACTTTATCCTGTGACTCTGGGCAAGAGACGAAGGAAGATATCTCATTGCTGTCATTCGAGTTGACAAAACTAGTAGTCATGCATCAATCTTCTCTATGATAAAGTGGCAATCCATTTTGATGTGTTTGGTTCTTTCATGGAAAACTGGGTTAGATGAAATATGCAAGACGGCTTGATTATCACATATAAGCTTCATCTATTCATCCTTCCCAAATCTTAGCTCTTGGAGGAGATGCTTCAATCATATGAGTTCACATGTTGCTAAGGCTATAGCTCGATACTCGTTTTCAGTACTAGATCTAGCTACTATATCTTGTTTCTTAGTCTTCCAGGAGATTAAGTTACCTCCAATGAACACACAATACCCTGATGTAGAACGCCCATCGTTGGTGAGTCACCTAGTCTACATCCATCAGAGCCAACAATCCGTATGACCTTTGTTCTCATACAACACCCCTTGACCTGATGTTCCTTTGACATAACGGAGAATACGAACTGCAACATCCTAATGGCCATCACAAGGTGGTTGTAGGAGCTAATTAACTACGCTCACAAGAAAAGAAATGCCGGGCCGAGTGATAGTGAGATAGTTCAGTTTACCTACTAGTCGTTGATATCTCCCTGGATCTTATAGAGACTCCCCCTGACTTGGTACAAGTTTGACATTTGATCCATGAAGAACAGTATGCCTTGGCCACACTTCCTACAAATATCCACCAAATTGGGGATCGAGCTATCTTCATGCCTAGAAAATACTTGATTTTCCCCAAGACTTTTGTCTGCAAGGGTTGAAGAGGCGTTGTTCAGCTTCAATACCATCAACATCGTACGAATCGACAAATGTCATTCATAAACAATCAAGTAAATAATCGCCGCAGGAATTGCGATGATAAAAATGGAATGGTTCATCAGGCTTCAATCATGCCAAACTCCTAACCACCGAGCCAAAGCTTACTAAACTAAGCTCTGTGGAGACTGCGACGATCATATAAGGAACGAGACGTAGTCAGATACCAACTGTACTCTTCGAGCAACAAAATCGTAGCGGTTGCTCCATATATACTTCATCGGCGATCACCATGAAGGAAAACATTCGATATCCAACTCGGTGTGGGGCCATGTTTATTAACAACCATAGAGAGAAACAAGCGAACAAAGACGGTCTTGGTCATCGGAGAAAAGGTATCATAATAGTTCAAGCCATATTGTCGAGTATACCCCTTGGCAACCAAACGAGCCTTAAGCCGATCTACTTGGCCATCAGGTCCCACTTTTACTATATAAACCCAACGACAATCAACATGAGACTTGCCAGGAGGAAGAGTGACAAGCTCCCATGTGCCATTGGAGGAAAGAACATCCATTTCCTCAACCATTGCCTGTTTCTAGCCTGGATGAGAGAGAGCCTCACTAGTGCTTGTAGGGATAGAGACAAAAGACAAGGTGGAAACAAAGACAAATTATGGTAAAGATAAACGATGATAGCTTAGAAAGTTATAAACAGGATGTGGCTTACAAGTAGAGTGAGTACCTTTCTAAATGACAATAGGTAGATTATCAGGCGGTTGTGGAACTAGAGCAGGAGATGACGGTGGCATAGAAGATGAATTAGCAAGAGGCCCTGTCAAAGGACGAGGACGACGAGTATAAACTTGAAGTGGTCGAGTCACAACATCCGTAGGTGGAGAAGGGAAATCTGGAGGTGGTAAGACAAGAGAGACATGTAAGACATCCGAAACATGAGGACGCTCTTCAAAGGAGAAGAAAGAGGAACCCTCAAAGAAAGTGACATCAATAGAGATGAAGTACCGATTTGTGTCGGTAGAATAACATCTATAACCCCTTTGAAGTTGAGAATAACCTAAGAAGACACACGTAGTTACTTTGCCAGAGAGCTTGTCTTGCCTAGGAGTAAGAATATGAACAAAACAGATACAACCAAAGACACGAAGAGGAAGGCAGAAGAGAGGTTGATTAGGAAAAAGGATAGAATGAGGGATCTGATCATGCAAAATGGAGGATGACATACGATTAATCAAATAACAAGCAGCTAAGATAGCATCCCTCCAAAAATGTCAGGAACCTATGACGGAGTAAGAGAGTGCGAGCAAAGCTTCAATCCAAATGATCTGCTTCAAGGCCAACCATTCCATTATGTTGAGGAGTGCAAGCACAAGAGGACTAGTGAAGAATCCCATGTGAGGACATAAAGGAGGAAACTGTTGCAGAAAGATATTCCTTGGCATTATCACTTCATAGGACATGAATGGAAGTATTAAATTGAGTTCGAACTTCAGCATGGAACTTTTGGAAAATAGAGATGAACTCGAGCACGAGTTTTCATTAAAAATAGTCAAGTACATTGAGAATAATCATCTTTAAGGGTAACAAAATACCGGAACCCTAAAGTAGACTCTACCGGGCGAACAAATATCGCAGGGACAAGCTTAAAAGGAGACTTTGTCTGTTGATCTAGGCGCTATGGGAATGAGACACGAGTATGTTTCCCAAGTTGACATGACTCACACTCAATTGAGGGCAAACTAGAAAGACGAGGAACCATTTTCTAAAGCTTTGAAATGTTCGGATGACCAAGACGATTGTGAGTAAGGAGAGGAGTATTCATGGAAGCGCAAGCAGTGGAAGATGAAGGCGAGTTAAGATGAAAGAGGCCTTGAGATTCACGTCCTATGTCAATTGTTTGCCCTGTACTCCGGTCTTTGCAATGTGATAGAGTGGTTAGAAAAGGTAATCAAACAATTAAGATTACGAGTCAACTTACTGATGGAAATCAAATTAAAAGGAGAATTAGGAACATAAAGGACATAAGTAAGGGGTAGGGAAGGAAGAGGGCATGCTGAACTGATTCCTTTAGTTATGGTTTATCCATTCGCTAAAGTAACCATGGGTAAAGGAGAAGTAAAGGTAAGAGAAGAAAAAATATCCTTATTACCAGAAAGATGTTCAGAGGCATCAAGAATCTAGGGTTCATAGGAATGTGAAAGGCAAGTAGAGGCATTATTGGTCTAGGCAACAAACGCAATGGATGCCTATTTGGATGCTTGGGTGCAACAGGGGTATGCAATTAATTTCCCTGATGTAAAAACAGCAGATGCAGCCAAAATGGGAGAAAAGATTGAACCTTTGGTAGCCATAGAAACCAAAAAGTAAGAAATCACAACTATAAAAGATTTAAAGAATGGAACATAACAGCTAGATGAGGCAAAACAACTCCCGAAATCCTGTAAATGTCGTTGGGTGTCAAAAAAATCAAGAAAACCTAGAAAAGTACAGCTGTCGGACACAAAACAGAGGAAAAAGCACAGATGCAGGCTTCGAGGAGAGGAATCAGTGGGCTAGAGAAGCTCGTCGAGGTGGGACACTCTTGGTGGGAGAAGGGCATGGCCGGAAAGTTGGCCATGCGCTCCCATGTGCCACCCATGTGTTGGCGTTGCAGACGCCGATGGAAGCTCATACGGCACACGTGGAGTAATCAAGCCAAGCCTGGGTTTCTTCCAATGTGTAGATCGGTGAGAGACGATCCTGATGGTGGGTTCGCCTGCCGGAGATGAGGTCTTTGGAAAATCTCGCCGATAAGGTCATCGTGTTTAGAGGTTCGATTTCAGACCGGGTGGTATTTATGTGAGGATTCATGACCACTATAACGCGATCGGAGTGTGACACCTGGGCTGTTGGATGGGTGGTCAAATTGACTACACTCCATGAAGCCCTAACCTCAATATTATCTCACTCTTTTATGGCTCGATACCATGTCAGAGAGAAAAGGATTATTGTGTTCTCATTAATTTGCAAAGGAAGAAACATGATATTTATACTACCTAATGCTAAAGGCAAAAAGAAAACAAAGTCGAGTCTAACTAGCGTATCTAAAGAGAGAAGGAAAAGAATCCTAAATGGATTAGGAGACTAATCCTTACCAGCTGCTGAAGAATGGTTTTTTAGAAACATTTTTTAAACTGTTTTTGATGTTTTGTTAAATAAAATTTTATTTGGAAACTTACAATATTTTTTAACCTTTTCTTAATGTTCTTAAATATGTTTGTTAGATCTAGTGCTTTAGTTTTTGGTCATTCCCCATATTTCTATAATTATTTTTCCTAATCATTTGAAAATACTACATTTTGGTTATAAAACCTATTTCCTTTTTTTCAGAATTAAAAATATTAATAACTTTTATATAAGATATAAGAAGTCTTAAAAACTTAGATTGAAAAATGAATGTTTTTAAAATATTGAGATATAAAAAAAAATTTGCTACCTCTGATGGACATTGAGTTTTTGGATTTAAATTAGAAAAAAGTGCTTTGATATTGTTTGCAATGAATTGTATTACAAGAAGAAAATTTGATTTTTGGAAAATATTACCTTACTAAGTGATTGTCTAGAAATCACTTCAAGTTAACCAAAAACCTAATTTTTGTAAGAAAATGCTTCCATGCATTTGGAAGCTCTTTGAACCCCTTCGAAAATTACTCAGGCAGACAGATCTTAGGTCGCTTGTAAACACAATGGCCTTAATAAAGAGGCCTTTTTGTAAAGATGTTAGCAAAAGCCAGCCCATAAATGCTCTCTAATCTATGTGAACTTATTAAACAAAATAACTAATAGTCCTTAAAATCTATGAAAATGTAGAGGCAAAAATGGCTCCATGGTGAGTAATAGTTCAAGATTATTTTGTTGGGAATTTCTGAAACTGGTCTAGAATTTTGCATGTGTTGTATGTACCATACCGTGTCATCATGAGAATACTGTATGCTGGTTATGATTAATTTAAACCGTCCAGTTATATGGAGTGATTTTTGTAAAATATTAGCATTGATATTATACCCACTTATAGTCTTCAGAATGTCACATGAAATTATGGGTGATATAGCCCAGCATCATATTGCCACGTTCACTTTCTTTTATCATTTAGAATGTACCGCTATATCATAGGCCTCTGTGCTGTTGTTAACTGTACTGCTACTTCTGGAATCAATACATACCTGTGTTCAGATATATGTCATTCTGTCTCATTGATTCTGGAATTGTTACATTGGCTTTGCAATATACTCAGTTTTGAATAGGTCTGTTTTGCAGTCTCCTGCTAATTTGAAACTTCTAGCTTATTTTTTTGTCATTTTTATATGTAGGTAGAGGAGAGAGAGAGAGAGAAAGCAAATCTTTTGAAGGAGGATATGGATCCAAGTGCTGCCTCTAAGAGACGGAAACTCAAAAGGGAACATATGCCATCAGGGGAAGCTGGGGAGTATACACCAGCAGCCCCGGCACCTCCTGCCGCTGCCATTAGTATGTCACAAACATATGATGGAAGAGAAAGGGGAGATAGAAAAGGGGTCATGGTCCAGCGTGCAGGCTACTTAGGATGAATCCAGGCACGAGGATTCATGGTAAAGAAGTAACTGGCAAGATGACCCGCCGAGATAGCGACCAGTATCCTCTTAAATAAATACATACAATTCACATGAGCATGCAATATTTTACATGAATATTAATTAATTTAATTAAAAATTCAGTTAATCAATTTGATCTATCAGAAGAGTTTGTGAAGGGCTGAGAGCAGGACCTCTGTTTTAAAAGTTACTATCTGATTTCTGTTCCTAGTGTGACAATCCTGTTGGCATGTTGCATATCCTTAATCTCTATTATTTAAGGATGTATGACCGAGAGTGGGATGACGAGAAGAGGCAGAGAGCTGAACAAAAGCGGAGGCATCGGAAATAGTGTTTGAAAGAGAGATTATTCGGTTCGTGTCCAATGCTCGTTGAATTACTGTTATCTGTGTTACTGCCCCCAAATTCTTTGGTTTTCTGTTTCACATGGTTCTTAATTATGGGCTTCCTTGGACGTTCCCGACTCTCTATTTAGTTTGTTCCAGCTTTCACATTGATGGGTACCCATTTTAAGGGGTGATTCGTTGGGGGGTATCAAACTGATTTTTTCCTTCTGTGTACCAAATATTTAAGTTGTATATTGAGGATAATACAATTCTTTCGATAAATTAACTAGAAATGTAAAAATAATAGTTTTGAAGTGGCCTTCCACCCCTATTTGTAAGGGTGTTATCCTCCTTCATTGCCAATTAAAACAGAAAAATGTGTAATGTTTTTTCAATTCCCTTTCTGGGAGCTCGCCCCACCCCCAACTCCCAAGGTCTCGATTTCTCATTTTCTTTTGGCAAATGCCAGTGTATGGCTTGGCCTTGTCGTCATTTTCTTACTTGGATTTTCCGTGGAATCCAGAAAATCTTCAATATCTTCAGCTTGGCTTAATTTTCTATGGAGTCTAGCCTTGGAGCGCGGGCAAATCAGGTGGGTGAGGGTAGAAATTAAAAACAGGTTTGGGATTTTCAGTTAGCTATCTGCAAAAAATATATGGATATGTAATGATGTAAGTAAGCAGCATCCAACAGGATAACCTCTTTACAGTCCCCGTGTAAGAATTGGAAACTGACTGTTAAATCTATAAAGGAATTACGTGAACACAGCATTCAAATAATGGAGAAAAAGTAATCAATGAAATTGAATCAAACAGGTTCCCAGAAAATCCATCAAGCCCTTGTTGCTGGCCAAACGGTCCATTCCATTGTCATGAAAAATGAGGACACCCCTGGTGATGTTATAAGCCCAACTTGAACTTTTCTTGGAGCCTTATAGTCTCCATGGTTCCGTTCCGTAGGGCCTACTTGCCCCAGTGATAATTATTCATTAATAATGTTTTTGAGGGTGATGGAAAGGATTATATATCTGCATCTTCCTTCCATCCATCCATCAATTTTGTATTCTCTCTCGAGTCCTTGATTCGATCATTGTAGCCATTGGAGTTGCAGAACAAGGAGTCAGGCGGATCATGAGATACTACAATGGACGCTTCTAGAAGGGCCTCCCAGCTCACATTGCTAACATCCAACTGAAGTAGGGGGGGCACCTCATCATCATCATCTTCCTCAAACTTCTCCCATTGAGTGATAACCATAATCTCCCTTGTCGGTACCATCTCTTTGTCACCATCATCTTCACTTAAACAGGATGGGGATGAAGCTGGAGATGGAGATCCCAACGACGATATGTTGGATGAAGACGAATCAGTCATCTGCCACATTCCATGGAGGACATTTTCAAGAGCTCGAATGTGTAAATGCGGAATTCTATCTATGAACGGATACTCGTATGATCCACAGAATCCTCTGGCTTTACACCAATCGTAAAACTCGCACAACTGAGCGGCTTGGACGGCTGCCTTCTTGTAAATATCGAAAGCTGCGATACAGTTTCGATATGGAAGTTCAAAGAGGCTGTCCATCACCACAACAATGTCCCTCTGGAATATGCTGTAACAGGTGAAGCTATCCCTAAGGATGTGTTTCATTGTTGCCTTGACGAGGAAGCTTCTAGAAGCCGACGCCGCCGGACGACAGTCCATCACTCGATCGATCAGGCTCTGGAGTTGCGATAGCACCTCCAGGACTCGGCCTATTTCTTTCATTTTTTCCGACAAGCTCTGAATCTGTAGCTCTTCTGATGATGATATTCCATCCTCACTGGCCTTATCATCCATGGAGAAGAAGTCAATGGCTTCGTCCAGGAGTTGAGCATAGGATCTGATAAAATTGGTGAAGTTCAGGGAAGAATTATCCCTAAAATGACAGGGATAGAGGGAGAGCAATCCGTTGGATCGAACCCAGCGAGTCTGTAGCCTTAAAGAGGTTCGCACCGTTCTGAGCAAACGATGGAGGAGGAGCAGACACTTGAGCGCCACGCGCCAGCAGCGCGTCTTCCCAAAGCGGCGGGTAAAGCTGTGGAAAAAGGTTTGGAAGGATACGACGGGAGAAATGGAGAAGATTTTCAGAAACTGATGAACGTATCTCTCCGGCAATGGCAAGTCGTCGGGAGCCGTGGCCTTCAAGATCAGAAGGTCAAGGTCACAGAAGCCCCCCATGGTAGCGACCTTAGCGTAACCCGCGCAGCCCTGCTCTCTCAAAGCATTCAAAACTTGCCGAATTCTTCTCTGCATTTTTTGAGACTAATTTGGCAACTGGGAGTTGGGACTCTCAGTAGGGTGTTTTGTTTTTGGCTGACCGAAGCGAAGCTTTAATAATAATGACGCCATGAGCTGGTTTCTGACAAAAATTTTGTGACGCTTTGGAGCTTTGGTTGCAACGGAGCTACAATTACAAGAAAGAGCTGTTTCCGGCAACTCCAATTACAAGAAAGAGCTACAATTACATCTATTAACTTACACCGTTGTTTACTCTATTCACCAAGTTGAATATATATATATATATATATATATATATATATATATATATATATATAGGTACAATTATAAATCATGTACAATTATATATCATGTAATTAAAATAAAAATAAAAATAAAGTACATATAAAAGCGGTGATAGGGCATACACTTTCGAAAAATCCCCTTTTCATATTCCAATTGGACTTATAAAAAAATAAAACAAAAAATAATTCAAAAACTAAATTTGCCCTAACACTCTCTCTCGTCTTCCCCCCTTCAATCTAAGCCATTTCCTTCATTTCTCTTCAGCCTTTGGTCAACATAAAGGTGAAAGAAGAAAACTCTAAATCTAATCATGTTCCTTCCTCGCGTGATAGACTCCATCTCCATCTTCAAGCCAAAACTCTACCTTAGCATGGTTGACTTGAAAAATAGGGTTTGGGTTTCACAAAAAGAATATGTACATTCATTGAAATTATTCTCTTTTTTATAAAGTTTATAGTATAGGCACAAATCAGGAAACTAAATCACTTATTTTAGGAAAGAATAATTCCTAATAATCACTTTCCTAAATATACAAAAAATTAACAATTAAATTGCTAATTTATAGCATCACAAAAATATTTCATTTCAAATCAGTTTCAGCTTTCCAACACTTCCCTCAAGTTGGCTTAAAACATATCTTTCATAGCCAGCTTGCCAATTAGAAAATCAAATTGCCTCTTGAATAGTCCTTTGGTGAAGACACCAGCCACTTGTTCCTCAGAAGGGATATAGGTCATACAAACTACTCTATTGTCTATCTTCTCTTTGATGAAATGCTTATCCATTTCACATGTTCGCGCAGCTTCACAGGAATCAGATTATGGTTTATCAAATTGCTTTATCATTACACCATGATCAAAACATTCGCAACATGCATATATCAAGAAAAATTTTTAATAAATATCTAAATATCGTAAATATCTAGTAGGGACACGTGCGGATATTTTTACAAAAATATCTAAGTATTAAAATTTTTCTATATTTTAATTTTATAGATTATGAGTAGATTAAAATCAAATGGATTAATAATTATTAAATTAAATATGTTATATTTAATATATTATTCATATATTATTATGTTAAAGAGATATTATTTATTTATTTTTGTTATTATTATAAATATTATGTAGATAATACGAGGAGATTCAAAATATTATATATTATAATTTTTTAAATTTTTAAATGATATTATTTTATTTCTTTTCCTTTTCAAATTAATATTTGATTTAAAAATATTATAAGTTATAATGTAAAATAAAAATAAAATAAAATATTAAAAAGGGATTATGAACAAATAAATAATAAGAGAATATAAAAAACGTTTGCACTATATATAATAAGTGTAATCAATGGCTTGGTGGGAGAAGGGTGCCACTTCGAAGAATTTTGGGTGGGTTCGAAACCCATAAGAAGCAAAATTTTCATATTTTTGAGCTACGAACGTATAAAAAATTCTCGAAAATCGGATTTTTCGAAAATTTGAAATTTCGAAAAAATCGCGATTTTTTCCCGATTTTCTTCCGATTTTTCCAAATGCGTGATTTTTTCAAGTCGTTTAGAGGTCCGATTTTTCGGCGATAAATCGGCCGAAAAATCCGATTTTTTGTTCCCTGGTCACAATATAACTTCATAGGAGATGAACTTCCCATTTTTAACTCTTATAGTAGTCTTCTTATCCACATAATCTCACAAATACCATGAGCTACAGCCTTAAACTCAACCTCCACATTGTTTCTAGTGACCACATTATGTTTTTTTTGATTATGCACGAACCAAGTTACCACCTACAAAATGAACAAGACTCGTAGGTGGACTCGATTCACTATGTTTCCAAATTTAATCTACATCCGTGTAGGCTTCAATTTGCAAGTGCTCTCTTGACTTAAACAAAAGGCCTCTATCTAGTGTTCCCTTTAAATATCTTATAATCATATAAACAGCCTCAAAATGCTCTAGTCCAGGGGCATGCATAAAATGACTGACTATGCTCACAAAGAATGCTATGTCTGGACGTGTATGAGATAGGTAAATCAATCTCCCAACAAGTTTCTGGTAACACTCCTGGTCCTTTACATTCTCGGTTTTTGTAGGTTGTAGTTTTACATTTGGCTATGTAGGTGTTTCCGTAGGCTTACATCCTAACATACTTGTCTCATCAAGAAGGTCACATATTTTCGTTGACTTACAAATATACCTTCTTTTGACTTTGCAAACTCCATCTCAAGAAAGTATTTTATCGCCCTGTGTCTTTAATTCAAATTCCTTAAAGTAAGTTTTATCTTCAACCTTTCTAGTTCATTACAATCATCCCTGCCAACACAATATTGTCTATATACACAATTAGAATAACAACTTTTACTCCTTCATTTGAATGTTTAGAACATTGCAGATTAGCTCGACTTTGAGTATATCCATCACTTTGCCAAATGTCAAACTGCCTCTTAAAGCATCAAGCAAGCCTCAGATATGGAATTTTTCAAGTTGCACACTTTTCCATCTCCAAAACTTTTTTCAAAACCTGGTGAAGGACTCATGAAAACTTCCTCTTCTCCATTAAGGAAGGCATTTTTAACATCCAATTGGTGTAAAGGCCAATTGGAAATCACTGCAAGTGACATCAAAACTCTAATTGAGTTTATTTTTGCTATTGGGGCAAAAGTCTCTAGTAGTCTATCCCATAGGTTTGAGTAAAATCCTTTGCTACAAGCCTAGCTTTGTATCTCTCAACACTTCCATCTACTCTACTATTTATTGTAAACACCCATTTGCACCCTACAACCTTTTTTTTCCCTCGATAAATCTACAATCTCCCAAGTTCAATTTTTTTTTTCAAGGCATCAATTTCTTCAAATATTGCCGGTTTCCAACTTGGTTCATCCAGTGCTTCCTGAATATTTCTAGGTATCACAAGTTTTGAAATATTTGTAGTAAATGCTCTATAGTTTTGAGAAAGGGTATCATAGGAGATATATTTGGCAATATGATGTTTAGTGCATGCTTGAGTTCCCTTTCTAAGAGCAATTGGGAGGTTCAAGTCATGATTTTGTGTAGGACAAGTTAGGATAGGTTCAGATTTAGATTCAAGTTCAAGTACAAATGGTACACTTAGATCAGTAACAAGAATAGGAATAGAAAGAGAAGAAGGATTACCCGAGGCATTTAGAGAGCCATCGCCCAAGGTTTTAGGTTGACCATGTACTTGGATTATCGAGTGGTCTTTACTTTTTCCAATGACTTTTTTCCTTGAATAAACCACAGGGTCAAGATTTTTTCTATTTTTTATTTGTAGTATTTCTTCTTATGAGGGACCAATTTCATATTCGGATTCAGTAAACTTACTTTATTTATTTTCTTTTCCAAGAGAAATATAAAGGATTATACTAGGTAAAGGTTAAGAAATTTCCTAAAAAAATTGGTTCCACTATTTCCTCCCACTAAACTGATTTTTTTTGTAAAATATGAGACATTTTCCTTAAAGGAAACATCCATAGTCGTAAAAACATTTTTTTGAGGGGATTAAAGCATTTGTAATCCTTTTATTAGAGTATATCCACAAAAACATTTTTCTTCCCTTGGATCTAATTTAGATCTTTAACATTTTTCAAAATGGGGCACAGTAATGTAACCAAATATCTTTCAAGGGCAATTCATACTGATTCGAGAATTTGGAATACTTCCAAATGACTCAAAGGAGCTACATAATCAGAAACCCAGGCATCCTATTGATTAAATAAGAAGTGGCTGAATGGCATCCCCACAAGTATTTGGGGATATTCATGTAAAAACATCATAGTCCATGCTACTTGCACAAGTGTTTATTATTTTGACGTTAGCAATTCCATTATGTTCAAAGTACGTAACACGTGATTGGTGTAAAATTCCTTTCTCATTAAAAAAGGTCTCCAAAACTTTATTAAAGTACTATGTTCCATTATTAGATCTCAAAATACTGATTTTTGTTTGAAATTAGCTTTCCATCATTGTGTAAAATTCTTTAAAAACTGTTTCTACTTTAAATTTTTCCCTCATTAATTATACCCAACAAAGACGAGTGTGATCATCTATAAAAGTCACAAATCATTTTTTTCTTGAAATTGTGGTTACTTTGGAAGGTCCCCTAACATCACTATGAAAAAGATAAAATGGTTTTGATGCATAGTAGGGTTTTGGAAGGTAGGGTTTACGTTGACTCTTTGCTAATAAATAACTTTCCCATTGAAATAATGAAGGATCTACCTTCTTAAATAAAATTGGAAACAAAATTTTTAAATAAGACTAAGATGGCCTAATTTGCAAAGTCGAACCATTATTTGATCACGAATATTAAGAGAACTGATACTACTTAGTCCTTGAGCAATTTTATTACTAGGTAAAGAGTCCTTGAAGTAATAGAGACCATTGATCATCGTAGCATTGCCAATCATCTTCCCTTAGTTTCGGTCCTGAAAAACACAATGAGATTAATAGAAAATGACACAACAATTAGAATCTTTAGATAATTTGTTAATAGACAAGAGGTTGCAAGCAAGTTTAGGAACATGGAGGACATATTTAAGATCTACTTTCTCAGAAATTTTTATCAAACCTTTTCAGAAATTAGCATCAGTTATCCTAACCTTTTTATTTCCAACACATGGAGAATAGGATTCAAAAATGTTTGAGGAATTGGTCATGTGTTCAGATGCTCCAAAATCAATTAACCATGGAGTAGATTTAAAAGGACAAGATAGAGCATATACTTCATTGCCCTTGCGTGCTATAAAACTACTAGGAATACCATATACCGAGTCGATTTCAAGAATGCAAGAAGGTTGGGTGCCCAAGAACCATGGTAGCAATGGTTTCAACGTCATTTATGAGGAAATGCTCGACCTTGATTTTCCTTTCCACTTTTTTTCCTTTCCAATTTGCTAGTTTCCTATGGATTTTCCAATAGTTCATGGTTATGATATCCGATGCGCTACTGCGATTTCCTTTACTTTTACGATAAAATCAATTACCAATGCAAATACAAATACGTTTCCAATACCGTAGCTCTATGCTACTTGTTTTTAAATACCAATCAAATCAGATTGCATTTTCTTATTTAAGACACATTTCACATATTCCATGAAAATATATACATATATACTAATTCAACTTAAAGGGAGCCCATCATTTTGTTTTCAATAATATTCTCCATTAAATATGACAATACATTAATTTTGTCCATTTGCCACCTTTATATTACAACATTAAGGTCGCTTCAATAATTAAAATTTACAAAATAAAATTAGAGTTCACTTTTTCAAATTATAGTATTAATACAAAAAAAAAAAAAAGTCAAATCAAATTCATGAATGCATGTGACGGAGCTTTACTTTTCCTCCGCGCTGCTTCGACGACGATCAATCTCAAATGCCCTTTGTCTTCGTACCTATCTTCCTAAGACCGCACGATGGTAAAACAACGTGCATGGGCATTTTCATGCTTAATGGTTCTATAGTTCTCTCTTCCATTTCATTTTAATTCAAATCATGCAATTTTTTTTTTCTAAACAATGCTTTTTACCCTTTTTGAATGATCAATGCAATACAATACAATACATATATTCATTTCATATACATTCATATACATTTTATTGATCATTCTAAATATGCACTTTCATATGTAATAAATAATTCAAAACACAATTCATGCATTTACAATATTTTCTTATCATTTTGCCCTTAAGAGAATTTAACCTATGCTTTCGGTGCATAGGATAATGAACCATCGACATGATCACGCTGGGCTGTAGGCCGGTATAAAAAAAGTTTTATAACACAGTATGGTCCCATTGGGCTGCTGAATGGTTATTAAAAATCAATTCGTGAACACTACCGATACGGTCTACCGGGCCACAGATCAAGTGACATCATTATGTTCGCCACAGCATCGCTTATTCGACCCTATCAGTATATACAACAACCTATTCTTAACTCCTAATTTAAAGGTTAACATTCTATTATACGCCAAATCATTCATAGCAATTCTACAATAGTGTATATACATTTATATTCAAATACTGGGTTTCAAATACCTCATGCAATTTTTCATGTGCACTATTTCATAACTATTTGCCTCAAATCAATTAAAACACTTAAATATGCAGTTTATTGAAAATCATTTCAATATTAGAACAATGATTGTAAGACTTGAAATAAGAAGAGATTGAATGGAGAACAAACTCCAAAATGGAAACAAAAGAGAGAGTTGAAGAACAAACCAAAAAGGCTTTTTGCACTTTGATTCCAATCCTCAAAATCTCGATCAATTCGAGCCTTCCTCCTCGTCAGCCCCTATTCCAATACCATTAACAATCATATTATTAGTCGGGTATTCTAGGAGTTATATTTAGGTTTACTTTCTACCCGACTCCCTTCCGGTACATTGTTCCTTTTGTTTTTTCCCATTTCCTCATCCTTAGACATTCTTATCATTCTATTTGCTAATGAGGGCAAAAAACAATGTTTGCCCAACTATCGGATCGTCGAGGTACGAAACATTTTTCATATAACTTGTATACTTGTAAGAACCCCTTTCATTCTCTTATTAGGATCCTTATT
Organism: Tetrastigma voinierianum; assembly: GCA_016808115.1. Classification (NCBI taxonomy): domain Eukaryota; kingdom Viridiplantae; phylum Streptophyta; class Magnoliopsida; order Vitales; family Vitaceae; genus Tetrastigma; species Tetrastigma voinierianum. Next base: position 106,911 of record JAEQBH010006036.1, on the reverse strand, counting down.
AGTCCAACGGATGATGGTTAGATTTAGTAGAAGAGAGGAACCAAAACATGATTTGCAGGTACGCCTAGGCGAAGCTTCGCTACGCCTAGGCGGAGAGGTTCGCCTAGCCGGAGCTTCGCTATGCCTAGGCGGATAAGAACAATCAGAAATTAGCCTCAGGTTCGCCTAGGAGAAGGGGCCTCCACCTAGGCACAGCTCTACGCCTAGGCGTGCACTCCTACGCCTAGGCGCAGGGCGCCCGCCGATGCGTAAATTGACCATTTTCGCCATTTTCACCGGTAATCTACTCCAATACAACCCCAAAACGAGCTACAACCTTTCAAAACACTTTTATACCACATTTGGAGTTTTATTAAACCTAAACACAAGTAGAAAGAGGGTTAGGGTTTGGTTTTTCTTACCTTAAACCTTGATTCTCCTTCGTTTCTTTTTCCTCCTTCTTCTTGATTAACTTATCCCTTGATTACATGGAGAAGAAAATCACAATTCCCTCTCTTCTTCTCTCAACCAAGCCCTAGCTCTCTCTCTCTCTCTAAAAGTATGAAATGCCCCATTTAAAGACCAAATTTGGTCTTATACCTTAAGTTTTCGTAAGGCCTTGTTTTGCTAGCTCATTAAATGGGTCTTATCTCCTTTTTCTCATTTTAACTCTTCATTTCACTTTCATTTTCATTTCATTTCATTCTCATTTTAACATTTACACTCCTCATTTATGACCCTTAGGTCCTCATTTGACATTTTTACCAAATTTATTTGGCTCTTGTAAAAATTTCAGGTTTTTATCATTTTTCGTTTTTAGCCATTTAAACGCTGGAAAAATATAATTTAATTTATTTTACACCCTGAACATGTTATAAAACTGTTGGGGTATTTTTAGGGTGTTACATGGGTATGGCGAGGCTTGTTGAAAAAATCACACCAAACTCGTGGATTTTCATATGATTTATGCTTAAATAAAGGGCCTTTGTTATAGCCTTCACCTATGGTAACCAAGACTGAACCTTCAATAGTAACTCCAAGTCCCTTCTTGCCCAACATCACATTCCTCCGACTTTTTTCTCTTCTAACTTCTGAAAAAACTTGACTAATTGAAGGCAAGGGTTGTCTTCCAATAATTCTCCCCTTTACCTCATCAAACTCAACATTAAGACCAGCCAAGAACTTGAAGGTTCTATTGTCCTCCATGGTCTTTTTATGGTGACATCCATCCACGGTAGATTTCCACTCATAGGTGTTGAAGAGGTTAAGATCTTGCTGAATTCGTTTTAAGGAATTGAAGTACTTTATGACATTGTCCTCCCATTGCCTTATCTCATTGAGTTTGAGGGTTAATTCAAAGATCTGTGATTGATTCCCTATATTAGAATACATCTTATTTACTTTCTCCCAAAGCTCCTATGTTGTTTGGATAGCAATGTAATTGAAGCTAATATCTTCTTCCATAGAGTTCACGACCCACGTCATCTGTGACGCCCCAAATCCCGGGGTCACTTTTTTTTTTCGGTTCCCATTGGTTTGGAAACCAAATTTGAAACCTCAGGAATGTCCATGAACGCCGCCCTGAACAATACCAAACAAGGCACAACGCAGCCGCACCAGAAGTTATCAAGTGAAGTCCGTCGCGACGCAGAAGTTCCCGCCACGACAAAGAGACTTCATTCTCGCTTACCAGAGGCCAGCCGCGCACTTGTCAGACAATGCGGTGCGTGGTCGCACGGGGTGTGAGCTCAGTTGGCTATGTCGTGCGCGCAGCATCGCCGCTGGTGCACGAGCTCATGTGTGTGCCCAGGCCTATCGTGCATGCTCCCAGTCCTGGTCTGTGGGTCGCGACAGGAAACTCTCTGTCGCAACACCACCCTTGGAAACCCTACCACGACATAAAGTCTTCTGTTGCGATAGGAATGGCCTAGCCTTAGGAATACTCGTCACACACAAGGACCCTCACTCTACCCAAGCACCCGCCCAATTTCAAACCCCGTCGCGACACAAAATTTCGCTGCAATGCGGCTAAAATCTCCGCTGTTACGCAGAAAGCTCTTGTCGAGCACACCTAAGCCTAGCCGCGCTTGCCTTAGAACCCCTCGCAGCGACACGAAGACCTCACAAGAACATTGCATGAGAAACCCTCGTAATGATAGAATTTTCTCCGTCGCGACGTAGGACTCCCAAAATGGGCAAAGAAACTCTCTTGGGCCCCTCCCGCTCTTCCAGCTTTTCCCTTTTTTCTTTCCTTTCAATATACCCTAATCTCAACACACAATAGCCTTTCTATTACAAAGGCAACATGAACTTGGAAAACTAGCCAAAATGTGTTGAAATGAGTTTAATTACAACTATGTTCTTTTTACATAACAAAACTGGGCTTTCCACTTGAAATTTACAAAATACAAAACAAAGCCAAATTTGGCTTTTTCTTCACCACTAAGGTCTTGGATGCGCTCCTTCCCTGTACCCTCCAAAGTGTTCGAAAAATATTTTCTCACGACGGGGTGAGCAATGCCTAGTAGATGAATTTTCCTACAAGGGTTACTCCCCACCTAAATGCACATGCAATGACATACACTCATCATACCACATTCCATATAGAAAATACAATCATAAATGGAATATATCATGTCATGCATGAGATGAGACTCCTCATGCCCACAACCCGAGTCCTGACCGACTCCCTCGCACACGCTAATGCCGCAGAAAACCAAATACTGGGCGTTTTCACTCAACGACTTAACCTATATCGACAATTCTTCAATATTTATTTAATTTTTTCACCAAATCCCATGTGTTATGTATTTGTGGGCCGCGTCATTTTTTGGGTTTACATCGTAGGATCGTTGTACGCATTTCAACATTTTTACAGTCTTTCACCGCTGGTGATCATGTCTAACCGCGCATGAATTCAGGTCTTTCATCTAGGGGGGGATCGACCCCACCTTGCTTTGCCCAAACACACGAGATTTAATTAACATTATTATGTTCTTATCTCGCAACAAAGTGAGTCTCAATTTTGGAAGCTATCCTACTTTCGAGCTCACTACACATTCACCAAGGATAGTGAATAGCCATTATCATGCACACACCCAACCCGACACGATGTTACCATGCATATGACATGCAATTATGCCATTTCATACATACAACATTTATGATTCATGAACAATTATATTTTTCACAATATAACTAATTTCATCAAGCAATCCATGCTAATACATCAATCATATAACTACATGATTTTACACGAACACATGTTATTCACTTTTAGCAATACACACAAAACTGTACACATGGACACCAAAATCGGGCCTTTATATCCAGCTCCGGATCATCCGAAATAGTCTCGTGGCTCCCCGGTTCCGACTGTCCGAAAACAGCCCGAAATTACCGACCGTTCAAAACAAATTCGGCTCCAAGATTCGCCTAAAATATTCGACCGGAACAGACAATGATCCTACTTCCAAACACCTCAACCATTTGAATGGATCTTAGACAAGAATTAAACCGAGTAGGAGAAAAACCCCTACCTCACGGAGTTTGTCGAAAAACCCGGATTCTTGTCTCTATGAGGAGCTCTAGTCATGTGGAAGAACTTCGCCTCTTGCTCCGACGGAAACCGATGGTTCAATTGCCGGAAATTCTGTGAGAGAAGGCGGGCTTTCATATTCTTTCTTCTCTTTTTCCTTTTTTTTTTTTTTTTTTCCCTTCTTCTTCCCGTCTCTCCATTGGATTGTTTGGTCCAACAAGTCCAGTGGGATGTCCTCTCTTGCCATGCGTCACCCTCTCATCGGGCTCTCGGGATCCCTATCCTTATCCATAACTTTGATTTCATCCTCTTAGGTCAAGGACACATGTCCCACATGGACCCCACTTAGAATTTTGTTTGACTTGCTCTCCATTTGACACATGGCTCCATATGAGCCATCCAACATGTGCCAAGTGTCACTCGTTATCTCGTGCCCTTAAAACATGATATCCCGATTGTCCCCAGATTCACCTAAATTCGACCTGGTAAATTTAGTTTTCAGTGAGATGATTCCAATGGTGAAGTCTGTTTCACATCCCAGATCTAAAAATTCTAGATTTTCCATTGAAATTACCATTTTTACTCCTTTCCAAAAAAAAATTGAATTTTTTCTAGAAGTTTTACATCATCACTAAGGAATTCTAGCATCCCATGTAGCATAGTTTAGATCATCCATCAAGTAGGGCATTTTTTCACCAATCAAGTGGTATTCTAAACTTTCCTTATCCCTTGATATACATTCTAACCATTGATTCCATCTTAGAAAATTATCGGTCATTCAAGCAACTGCAGATTTGGACATAGTGAAATTTAATGAGGTCGTACTGATTTATGAAGAATCACCGATACTAGGATTGTTAAGAGGAGCTAGGGGACAATAAGGATCTCCCAATGGGGTTTAATATGTCTCTAAAAAGGAGTAAGAATTGAAAAAAAGAGGAAGAAGGGAGGGGTTTCAATAAGCAATTGCAAGCTCGATACTAACTTGAAAATGTGGTTTCACAAAAAGAAATGTACATTCATGTAGATTTATTCTTCTTCTTTATGCTACAACATATGTACAAATCAAGAAACTAAATCACTATTTTTTATGAAAAAATAACTCCTAATAGTTACTTTCCTAAATATGCAAAAAATTAACAATTAAATTGCTAATTTTCAGGACTACAAAAATACTTCCTAATAAGGTCGCCTTCAATGTGTCATACACTTATGGCAATCCATTTTCCTTCAATTTTAATCTTAATCCACGATGCATTTGCCCCTATTTGTGGTGTGTTCATCTTGTGCGAAGGATCAAGCCGAAAATATATAGGGCTAAATTAGTTATCTATTAGGCAAAGGTAAGTAGAAAAAGACTGCTTTTTTGTCAGAAGGGGCTTTGTGTTTCATTTCAGGTTTTTCTTATTTTCGACATCATAAATTTCCATAAAAATGAAAATAGTAAAGAGTTATTTCATGTGTTTTTGCACATCACTATTCCCTTCTTCCCTCTTCAACTTGATTTCTTCCACCTTTATTTTCCTACTGCCCTAATCACCATCAACTCATCCAAACAACTCCTCGCTTCTTTGATTACGGGTCAGTTCAGAAATTTTATTATATCACTATATTTTTGGGTAGATTCCATTGTTAAAATTATAGTTTTAAATTTATGTTATTTCCTATTTTCTAAAATAACTACACCACCCGAGTGGATCAATTTACTCGATATCGGGAAGCGAGAGCATTTAAAGTTTGGTCAGATGTATTTTTATTTCTTCATACTTGAAGCGTGTTTGCTTTCTTTTGAATGTTGTGCTTCTATGATTGGTACCAATGTCTTTTGTTGTAGAGCTACTCATAACAACTTTCCTAGATTAATTCCTTCCGAAGTGGGAAATTGCGCATAATTGAGAGCATTGTAAGTACCTTAACATGTCATTTACTAACACTGACATGCTAGTATTATGTGATATATATATTAAATTTCCAAAGTGAAATTGTGTTAGATTTACACTTTTCCATAATGCTTTTGTAAATATTCAATATGTGTGAACTCAAGTGCCTTTAGTTGAAAACACATGATATAACATATGGAGAACTAAGGTACTACACATTTTTGCCAATAAAAAAAGATATACGAGTAATCTAAGTGATGTATATGTGCAAGAGATTTTTTAAACTCTTAAAATTGTTGTGGAATGCTAAGAAATGGCAATGAAATGGTTTTAATGACTAATATAAGATGTTGTATTCCTTCAAGATAAATGAATGGGTGCCTACAATTATAGTTGTAGTTGTCAAACGGGCCACCTCATGAGATCTATTGCTATGGTTTGTGCCTTATACTCATGTGCTTATATAAATTCAATAAGACATCATTTTACTGATATACACGTGCTACTGTCTTCTATTGTAGGACAAAATGGATTTTTACAGGATAAAGCTTTTATGTAGTTTGGTAATGCATCTTAGTGATATTGAATGGGACCGAATTCACGCTACCTGCAACATAGAGTCCTAATGGGTGTAGTTTGCGGCTCGGGCTTATCGATATGGCCGCTTGGATGACTATGACCAACCATCAACATTGACTTTAAACTTTTTTTGATCAACTTATCCATATCGAGATGGATTTAGACAATATAACTAATGGTGCTACTTCATCGAGCACTGGCCGAGCTTACTAGATCGCCGGGTTTGCCATCACGATCAATGTACAACCTCGCATTAAAGGGTGGTCCTACGGAATGCTCTACCGCCTCCAATGCCTAAATCCGCTCTCTCAATGAAAGCCGAAAGAGATCAACCATTGATGGTTTCTTGATCGCGGTACATTTCTTCTGGAATCGCTCTGTATTTATCACGGGTGATCAACATGACTTTCCTTGTTAGACGACCTATATGGTTGCTTCCCAATCAGTAGGGAATCCTCTTTCCTTATCATCAACTCACATAGATGATCGGGAATGTGGATCGTGAGAGATCCTTCCTCCCTGCACGAGCTGAGTATATCATGGAGACTAGGTACTCGCTTTACACGCTTCATTTCTGGGTGGATAGGACCATCCATATTACCTATTTATCCTACGGGGTGGGCTTAGTTCCCAACCGGGGCTTGAGCCTTAGAAGTGATCGGGATTTCATCATGGGCCGAGCTCTCACGCTGGGCTCGCTTCCAAACCTACCCCCCTCAAGCCCACCTTAAGCCTTGTTGGATGTTTCTTACCTGGTCTCGCTGGGGCTCCATATGCATGTTTTTAGGCATCATCATGCCCTTTCGCCATCAGTTTAGCTTTGGCAAGGGTCAGTCGTTGGATCTGGGTGTGGATTCCACGCGGGCTAATCAAGGATGGTCGACGCGCTTGTCACACAACGTTCGCTGATGATGATGGCTTTCGATTGCTACTTCATTTTTGCTGATGTTTCGTGTTTTTAAGCATCCGCTGGCTATTTGAACCATATTCCCTATTCTTCAAACCTCTTCTCTCGTGGTCTCTGATTTTTCTTTCGGAACTTCTCAACACGCTTAAGATCAGCTTCTTGGTGGTTTTTCGCTTTTATCTCGCTGGGGGTCGCCTCTCTTTGTTATCTTCCTAGTTTGGTATGTTCTTCTTCTTCTTTCCTTGCTTACCTTTTTCTATTTCGATTCCGTGGGTCCCCTCGTGGTCATTGTTGTTCATTTTTCTCACCTTTTTTTAGCCGGAATTCGCCGAAATATTTTTAGCCGTGGAGTTATTGTTCACTTTTTGTGGCTATTAGGCGTGTTTCGCTGACTTCATTTTATCATTTGTTCAACCTCCCTTTACACTTGCCCAATCATCACTTCCTCTCGAGCCCACCTGTTCTTCTCGGGCCCGCGCATAGGGGGAAGGCCTCGAGGAGTTTCAGTTAAGAAGGAAACTGACCTGTGGATCCTGTAGTCTTGCCGTCAGCCTATAGAGCCCCTCTAGCCGGATCATCCATCCCCGTCTGGAAAAGGCAAGGGAAAGATTAGTGAGATTAGGTACCCTAGTGGTTCCGAATATTTAAAGGCTGCCGTGAAGTATGTGGACGCCGTGGGTCCTAGTCGGGTCAAGTCCCTTTATGAAAAAACCTTTGTTACCCGCTATAGACCCCCTCTTGGCATTCAAGTCTGGTGCCTTGATCTTCTCACCTTCGACATCGTTCAGGTTCCCAAGATGGTCTACTTCTTTGAAGCGGCCTTCGAGAAAGGTCTCTCCTTTCCTGTGCACCCCTTTATCAAGAACTTCTTACAGCACTTCAATGTTTGCCCGTCCCAACTTTCTCCCAATTTCTAGGGTATTTTGGTCGGCCTTCTGGTCGTTTTTAGGGACAAGGGCCTCGGGGTTCCTAGCATAGCTTTGCTGTTGGACTTCTTCAGTGTGAAAGATGCTGTAGAGGGCTTTTTGTACATTTCCAAACGCACCAACGCCACGCTGATCATCTCGGATCTTCCGTCTTCCCACAAACACTGGAAGGAACGTTATTTTTTCTTGGCAAGGGTCGAATCGGGAGTATAACTCGCTGATTCCGAGAAGATACGCCGACATTCGGATCGCTTGGATTGCCCCGAGAACCCATGTGAGCTTCCGTCTGCTACTTGGGTTTAGCCTTCAAAAGTCATGAGGTGTTTCTAACTTTGCTTTGGTTGTGTTGCCTTCAGGTATCCATCCCGACCTCAGTTCCGGGGATAAGGAGGTGAAGCAGGAGTCGGGCCAAATGTCTCCTCGCGGGTACTATGAGCTAATTAGACTAGATATCTCAGCCTTCCGGGGTAGAACCCCCTCCCGACCCCCCGCTTGAGGTCCCTTTCCTCCTCGTTATGAAGCCTTCTCGTGAGGGGCCTTCAGCCGTGAAACCCACTCAGAAGAGTCAGCTTAAGCTGAGTCGCTGGCAGAAGAAGAGAAGCGCAGCGCAAAGTCAGTTCTCCCGAGAGCTCGAGATTCGGTAAGATCCCGAGGTTGGAGCATCTTTCCTTCGCCGACCGCAAGATGGAGGTCGCTTCCACTAAGTCCCGGCGAGAGGTCGCGCAACCCACGCGCGCAAGGCGGCGCGCCGCTACACATACGGCGCGCGTTGTCGAGGTGTCCAAGGTGGCGGTCCGAAACTTTTGGGGAGGGACCGCTGAGCTCTCTAGAAGTCCTTCCCATTTATGTTTGGAGTCCCTCAGCTCAAAATGCCAAACTTCCTTCTACGACGCCGGAGGTCGAGGGAAGGGATTGCTTTGGAACTGAGGGGGATGAGGACTCGCTGCTTACTAACTCGGAGCTCACCGCCGGGGTTGTATCGTCCATCCTACGGGACTCTGACCTCAAGAGGGCGAATGCCATGTTTGTTGAGGAGGCTCTGCCTTATTGCTTCAGGGAGTTGCCATCGTATGTCCAGACGCCCTTATTTGTTCGTTCCACCATTGTTTTAAACTATCCATTAAGTTTATCTTGTTTCTACAGATGACTATCTATATGAAAAGCCTGGCGAGGAGGGCCAGCTTTGCCGAGGGCTCCTCGCTAGAGCAAAGGAAAGCCGCATAAAGCCAAGGTTACCTTCCGACCTCTAGAGAAGGCCTGAATTACTCGGATGCAGCGCCTTGCCAAGGATGCCGTGAAGTCTGAATCCGACCTGAAGCATACCATGACCGCGAAAGCACGAGCTGAAGATAAAGAAAAGAAGGCTCGGGGCGAGCCGAGGGTTGCCGAGGACAAGCTACGAGTGGTCAGGGATGAGCTGCAGGTGGTCAGGGATGAGCTACACGTGGTCCGGGAGGAGCTGCGCATCAAAGCCACGATATTGAGCCGAGTCAACCAAGAGGCTTTTGAGGCCATGAGCCCGTGTTTAACCGAGGAATGCCATGGGCCATGAGATCTTCAGCGCGTGAGGCCTTGGTCAGTCAGAAGGAAGGGGTGATTGTCGAGCTGAGAGACGAGGCCTGTACCTTGTGGGCCTCCGGGTGGCTTGCTTTTTGGCGCAAGGCTGCTAAGGTTTTCTTGGGTTTGGATTTCAACTTTCAAGTTTTTATGGAGGGGGAGGCCAAAGAATCTGACTCTGACGACGAAGCGGACTCCGTGGTGTTTTCAAATGCCCCTAACTTTGTTCCTCTCCCTGGTGAACCTGAGATTAAGGCTCCTGCAGAGGCCGACTCTCTTACCTCGGTCACTGGGACTTCACCTTCTGACTTACATAGCCTGAGGTTCGGTAACCGAGGCCGTCGTAGTCCTCCGTCTCGTACATTTAGGCTTTTCCCGTAGTTTCGCTATCTCGCTAACTTCAGGGGCTCTAGCCTGGACTTATGTAATGATGACCCCCGATTTTGTCGATTTACTTAATATTTGCCTTACACCCTTTCGACCTTCCGTCTTCTTTTACCATCTTATTTACGACTCACGCGAAGCTTCCCGCTATTCACTCCTTTAATAACTCGAGTCATGTGCGCTTAGCGTCTGAGCTACGTGGCTCTTAACAAATTGAGCTACTGGGCTCTTATTGAACTGAGCTACTAGGCTCTTATCAACCGAATACGCATTTTAACAACCGACTACTAGGCTTTTATTGAACTGAGCTACATGGCTCTTAACGAACTGAGCTACGTGGCTCTTAACGAACTAAGCTACGTGGCTCTTAACAAACTGAGCTACTGGGCTCTTTATGGAACTGAGCTACGTGGCTCTTGACGAGCTGAGCTACATGGCTCTTAACAAACTGAGCTACATGGCTCTTTATTGAACTGAGCTACGTGGTTGTAAGACCCGAGAAAATTCAAATTTTATGAAAAAGGGCAAAATCGTAATTTCGATAAAAAATCCAAATTTTTTTTAGATATCGGATGACAAAACTGACTTCACCGTTGAATCGTCGCGGAATCTACTAACACGCCGACTTTCACAAATTTGGAGACAAATGGAATTTCATGTGTTTCGAGATACTCGTGTCAGAACGTTTGAGACACATGATGTGACAAAAGTCACCTATTATATGTACTCTTGTGACACATGTTGCATGAGTAGAGAGAGAAGTAAATGAATGGTCGAGATAGTGCAAGTGTCAAAATCCAAGATTTAAGGACATGGAAGGCATTATTTGAATTGTAAATGATAATAAGACAAAATGTTAATAGTGGTCTTCTTCTTCAAAAAGGAGAAAACGTGCAGAAGGAGGAAATGAGATACATGAGCTTAGGTTAGTTTTTAGTGAGAGCGTGCAACTTCTAGATTCCCGCCAATCGGGATACTGATTTCTTCGGGCCAAGAAGCAAAGTGGTTCTATGCGGCGAGGGCTACGCGTGGACACCGGTTTCGGGAGTTTTTGACAAACTCCGAGAGGTAGGAGTTTTATCCTACTTGGTTTATTTTCCATTTAAGTGTTTTGTTGATGATTTGGTTGGTTTGAGGCCTTGAACGACTGTTTGATCGGTCCCAAAACTTGGGACCGAGTTGTTGGAATTTTTGGAACCATTTTGGACAGTCCACGGACTGTTTGGGCAGCTTGTAGTATAATTTATGCTATAAATTGTGTTTTGGTATGCATGAGGTCGGAAATGACTATGGAATTCGGTCCCACAAAGTGGAACCGATGTGTGGTGAGTGGGTTGCCCACGGACAACCCATCGCTTCGCTACGTGTTAAAAATGGGCTCTAAGCAGGCGAATTGGACCAAAACATTCATGGTTGTGTGTGCATAAAATTGTTGAAGTGAATGGCTTGAATTGTGTGGAAATTAATAGGTTAATGCATGTTAACATGATGCCATAATTATATAAAATATAATTGTGTGTGTAGGTCATTGGAAATAGAATTGTGATTAGCTCTAGCGAAAGCAATACCTGGGGTGTGTTGGTTGGATCAAAATTGAATAACATGTGGTATGAGTGCAAATTTGAGAATATATGCAAAATCGATATATTGGTATAAATTGTGTTGAATGGCATATCGCATTCATATGCACTGGGTAACCTAAAAATTAGGTGTGAGTGCATGACATGAAAAAATAAAAGAAAAACGAACATGGTTGCGAAAGGAATTTCAATGGATGATTTTCCGGAGAATTGTGTTGGGAGATGGTCCAACAATTACACGTCGGAGGAGCCCATGTATTGTTCGGAAGGTTCTCCAACACATTTTCCTCGGAGGGTAGTCTAATATTTTTACCGAAATTCGATAGTGTGTTTTTGAGAACAATAAGATTTGTTTTGAAAACGATGTTTTCTCATACATGGCTTAGGCAAGTGAGGAGTCGCACTGACATGGATTGGGCATGTGACATTCAAGTAGGACTTATTTACTTGAGTGTGTGTTTGACATTGATCATTGCATATTATGCACTTAGGGCGGGAGTAACCCATTTAGTGGTAATTCCACCATCAAGCAATTGCTCACCCTGTTGAGGGAATATCATTTCAGGTATAGGGAGCATTTGAGAAGACGGCTCATTATAGAGGCCGATTTCGAAGAAAGCCTGCCAGACTTTGATGTTTTTGGTATACATATATTTGAATTGTAAATTTTAATATGTGTTTGTATTAAGAGTAATGTAAAAACTCTTGAACCATGATGTATATTTGGTTGGGATATTTATTTTGTGAGTATTGATGCAGGGGCCCAAGTGGTCATTATTTTACTCGCACTGACCCCGCGTGGTCGTTGCATATGGTTGGGATAGGTCTCAGATTTGGGTAGAGTTCCCGTATAAAGGAGACTCGCGATTTTCATGAGTGGTGCCTGCAACTCGACATCCACGAATATTCGCAGTTGACGGGTTGTCAACGGACCCCCTAAGTTTTCGGGGCGCCACAAAGGCTTCGACTAACTGAAAGCACGTATTCTTAACAAACTGGCTACAGCTCTTATTGAACTGAAGCTCCATGGCCTCAACTCTCTCGCCTACGTGGTTTCGATGAACTGAAGCACGTGGGTTTTAACAAACTGAAGCATGGCTTCAACAAATCGAGCCCATGGCTCTTTGAACTGAAAGCATGGGTTTATTAATTCAGCCACGTACTTTTGAACCGGGCTATATGGCTAATTCGTGACTCGGAGCTACGGGTTTCAATATCCGAGCTTCGGTTTTCTATCAGGTCAGGCTATAGCGGCCTTCTGAGTTGCTGGGCTCTTAAAGACTGAGCTCCACAACTATTTTGAACTGACCTACATGGCTCCTTTGGACTGAGCTACATGGCTTATTCGACTCGAAGCCACGTGGCCTTTTAATATTCGGTGCTCCGGTTTTTTCGCCTTCCTCTTCCTCGGGAAAGCGCGGTAGTTTTAATGCCGGGCTCATGGAGAATCGAATAGACCGGCTGACTTCCCAAGGCGTCCAAGCTTTTATAGATAACCACCTTCCAGGGTGTATGTTATATGCCACCCCGCTTTCCTTCCCGCTTTGCCGCCGGTTCGAATATGATGAAGCTGTGGTTTACCGCCTCGCAATAAGTCCGTTGCGGCCATTGACTGACGTTTGGTTTCGTTGTTTTGCCATTTGTTGGAATTGTGTTGTTCCCTAGTCCTCCCATTTGATGGAGTTGGGTCAAGGAACACGTTCGGAGGGGGCGGCGTGCTTAGAGGGAATGCTTCAAGTCCCGCTTCTTATGCTATGCCTCTCCTCCCCTCTTTTCTCTTTTTTCGGCTTCCCTTTTCTTTTTCTTGTGGTTTTTGCCTTGAGTGGTTGTTTGCTAATTGTAATTTTTTGAGATGTAGAGAACGGTTTTGCTAATTGTAATTTTCTGAGACGTAGAGAGCGGTTTTGTTGATTGTAATTTTTTGGAATAACTGTAATTCTCTGAAATAAATGTACAATCTTTTGGAAACACATATACTTGGCTGATGTTTCATGTAACCTTCTAGGGCCCTTTCGAGCCCTGTGGATTTCTAATAAATTGAGCTCCCTATTTCTTTCTTTATGATTTAAGGGAGTAGGCAGGCCGAAAATAAACACAAAAAACTCCAGACTGATTTAGTGAATCAGCGCGCTTTATTAATAAATACAATCTGAGGTTTATAGGTAAAACCGCTTGAGGTGCTTGGCATTCCAAGAGTGATGCAAGGTCTTTCCCTCTTCCGTTTGAAGCTCATAGTTGCCAGGTCAGATTATCTATGATACGATATAGGGTCCCTCTTAGTTGGGTTCCGCTTCATGAGTGGGCTCCTTGATGGCAGAGTTTTTTACACCACGTCGTCAGCTTAAACCAGGCCCGACCTTCGATCAGAAAGCACCTGCTGCTGCTGGTAGTCCTTGGCGCTGCTTAGCTCCGGTCTCGCTTCTCTCCAAGAGATCAAGGTTTAAGCGGAGACTCTCATTGTGCTCGGCGCTTACGGTAACTCAACCCTAGGTGACTCAAGCCCAATCCTCGATATGCATACCATTTAGGTGCCAAATGCTAAGGCGAACGGAGTTTCTTGAGTTGTAGACTTGTGTGTAGTTCTATAAGCCCATATTACCTTAGGGAGGTATTCTACCCATTTTCCCTTTAGGTTTTCCAGCTTAATCTTCAATGTTGCCTTGAGAGTCCTTATAGTGACTTTTGCTTGTCCGTCGACTGCGATGAGTCGATGAATAGTAATCTTGATTCCGAGTCAAAGTAAAAAGCTTTAGACTTCGTGTTGTCGAACCGCTCCATTATCGATACCAATGCTTTTGGACTAACCTACATATTATGGAACGAAAAACGGTTACATACCTTTGCTCTATGATTTTTGCTAATGGCTCGCCTGCCCACTCTGAAGTACTCCACTCCTACAATGGCTAATTTGCATTGAACCTCTTCCAATGGGCAAAACTGAGCATGTCTAATCCCCACGTCAAAGGTCCATTTATGATCAAGGTCGTGGTTCGATGGGAGATGTGAGATCTGGCATGCTCTTTGACAGATTTTGCACCTTTTGACCAGTTCCAGGCGCTCTTGGAGCATCGTAAATAATAATATCCTTGCCTATGACTTTTCCTCACAAAGTTCGAATCATTATGTTGCCCATAGACGCCTCACAGGCACCTCTCTAAGTACGTAGTTGGCATCTTCCTTTCCATGCATTTGGAGTGAGGGGTGAAAACCTCGTTTACAAGGTCCCCACAAGAGCGAATCTAGCCGACCTTGCTCTTAGTTTAGATGCCTCATTCGATCGCTTATAATGTCCCGTTTAACGCTAGTCTCGTGATGGGGTCCATCCAATGCACAAGCAACCATCACTAGGAAAATTTCTTCGCTGTTGATCTTTATTGAGGGCTCTGGGAGGTGCTCGACTGGTATCCCGCCTATCCAAGTCTTCCTGCGACGCCAGCAGCACTTCTGCCATCCGTCAGAATTTCTACTCCTGGGACGACCGACCAACCCCGCACGAATTCTTGAGTCGTTCATCGCATCTTTTGAGGCAAAGGATCATTTTCCACCCCTCACTTGTAGGAATCTTCTATCCGTTTCACCACCAACTAGGAATCACAGATATACCTCTGGGCTGATCGCCTCCATGATGCGGGCGAGGTTAAGGCCAAAGAATGATGTTCTCCATTTAGCTTCGCATGGGAGACCTAGAACCCGAATCTGAGTGCATATTCCACATCGATCCCATCCGAGGAGGTTAGAATCAGATCAGATCGCTCGAGCATCATACTCCATCTACCGACAACCCCACGGAGGTCAAATGCGAGCTAGGCAATTTTGGTAGGCTCTGTTGAGGTGAATTCCATGATGAAATCTGCCAACACTTGTCCTTTGATCGCCGTTTCGTTTGTACCCCACGTCGAACTCACTCACTTCTATGACCCATTTCCACTGCCTTCCCGAGGTTTCTGTCATGCGCATTTGCTTTGGTCATGTTAAGGTTCAATCTCGATGGTGTGAGCTTGAAGTATGGTCGAAGTCTTCGCGTGGTCACCACAATGCTAGAACTAGCTTCTCCATCTTCAGATACCTTCCCTCCTAAGCCCTCTTAAAGCCTCTACAAGCAAAGAATAGATTCTACCGTCGCGCTCTATCTTCGCTTCTTCGACCAGGCGACACTAGTCGAGAAATCGGAAACAGCTAAGTAGAGCGTAAGGAGTTCCCTATGAGGGGCTTAATGTAATAGAGCTGGGAGCTTAAGTAGGTTTTGGCCACAGAACGCCTTCACAAGTGTAGTATCCCAAAGGAAGGCCTTTTTCAGAACTTGAAAAAAAGGCTGACACTTGTTAATGGATTTGGACACAAAGCGACCTAGCGTAGCTATTTTCCCAGTCAGGCGCTGAATTTCTTTAGTGTTTGAGGGTGGTTGTATGTCGATCACGAATTTTGATCTTGTCTGGATTTGCCTCTATTCCGCGGCTGTTGACTATGAAACCCAAGAGCCGAGACCAGCACCTTTCGTTGCTTAACTTTCATCTTGTAGTCCTTCAGAACCTAGAACGATTCAGCTAGGTGGTCTACGTGGGAGCTCTACGATCGAATTTCACCAAAGATGTTGCCTATGTATACTTCCATGGTTGATCCAATATGTTTTTGGAACATTCTATTTACCAACCTTTTGATAGGTGGTCCTGTTTCAACCTAAAAGGTATTACTTTATAATACATCGCCTTTGTCCCAGTCACGAATGAGGTATTTTCTTGGTTATGTGTCCATTCTCCCGATCTAATTATAAACCCAAGAAAGCATCCATGAGTTCCTGAGGAGCCTGCCAGCAGCCAAGGTCCACTATGAGGTTGATTCAAAGCAAAGGGAACCATCTTTCGCAAGCTCGCTTAACATCGATAAAGTCAATGCAAGAGTCGCCATTTGCCATTTGCCTTGACGAAACCACATTAGCCAACCGTAGAATATCTACTTAGGACAGCTCTAAGCCATGAGTTTGTCGACCTCATGATCGCTTCCGCCTTTATGGGGCGAAACTTCTTCTCTTCTGTTTGACGAGTTTGAAGGAGGGGGCGACATTCAGCTTGTGGGTGATAATTGCTAGGTCAATTCCTCCCATGTCCTCTTGTTTCCAAGTGAATACTTCCACATTTGCTTTAAGAAGTTGGATGGCAGTCTTCGACGCCCTGCGCCACCCGGACCGATGTAGGTGAGGTGCGTTCCGCCGGTCGCCAGTTTGTATTGGTTCCAGCTCTTTTGAGGGTGTTGGTCGGGGTGTCCAGTTCTTCTCTCATGTCGAGCTCATCCATGTGGACACTTTTTACGACTTTCTGTTTTATTAACGCCGAGTAGCAATCCCTAGCTACCCCTGGTCTCCTCGAACCACCCTACTCCGTTCTCTGTTGGGAACTTGATAACCATATGATAGGCGGAGGGGACGACCCTTAAAGCATTGAGAGAAGGCTCTGCCTGCAACATATTGTACGCCGAGGGAGCATCTACTATGAAGAACTTTATCGTTGTAATCTCGAGACGGGGGATTTCGGTGTGAGTACCAAACTGGTCGACCCAAGTAGTAAGACCTTCCCGAAATCCCAATAAGTGGGCACTCACCGGTTTCTAGCTTCTCCCTTCCTATACCCATCTTGTCAAATGCTGACGCGAATATGATGTCTGCTGAACTCCATTGACGATCGAACCCCAGCATCAGTTTTGTTAGCTACGATGGTCCTTATCATTAGGTCATCATTGGGATGTCAAGTAGCTCTTCCATGTTAGAGTCTCTCGGAGAATAAGCCATGGCGGGGTATCCAATCGAGGGAGCTGGGACACCTGCCCGTACCCCATGCTGGTTCCCGATCCTGGACGCAGTGAGCCTTCCAGCCAAACTAGATTCCCACCATCGACCTAATCCCCCGAAATCACATTGATCTCCTATGGTCATTGATGCTAAGCTATGGCTGGCTGGTAAGGTGGTGGAGGAGGTGCCTGGTTCCGATCTTCTAGAGCCACGTAAAGGCGGAGATGTCCACGTCGGATTAGGAATTCGATTTCTTTATTCAACTGAATACAACCATTTGTTCGGTGGCCATGATCTTTGTGGAACTCGCAAAGCATTCTGGTTATGTCCCTTTTCACAGGTTTGTCTTCATCCAGACGGCCACTTTAAAACTTCTCATGCCGCATCGTATATAGGACTTGAGACACCGAGGTCGTCAGGGGGGTGAACTGCTGAGGTGGGTACCGCGGCTGCAACTCGGGCTGGGGTGGACCCAAGCTGTCCCTAACGCACTTCGAGATCGACCGTCTTCTGCCTTTGTGAAGATCCGTCTCGGTCTCTTCAAGCTCGGGCTTCGGGTCCCGCTTTTTCTCGTCCCGCTTTTCTCCTTTTGCGGAATAGCTTCCCGCTTATATATAAGGGCCCCCCATCGTTGATGTATTTTTCACTTTACGAGCACCTCGCTATGCTTCGCCTCGAGGGTTCCTCGAGACCTAAACATTAGGTCTGGATCGATGCCTAGCCCGGGCGATAAAGGTGGTGATGACAAACTTCATTCGGGGATGTCTACCTTTAATGACTCGAAGTTGAACTCTTCGGGACGCAGGACCCTCGCATTCTCTGGCCTTACTTTACGACGTAGGTAGCTCTACTTTCCGCACGTCCAAGTTCGGCGAAGTGGGCTACGAAAGCGATGGAGAGCCTTTGAAAGAATGAGATCGAGGCTGGCTGAGCCCGCTGGAACCAAAGCCACAATGCCGGAGCCTTTAGCGTGACGGCAAAGGTCACATCGCACGGTCCTAAGATCCGTGCACCCATCTAAAGCCTCAGAGTGTTGAGGTAGCCTACTGATCCTTTGTCCCGCCAAAGGCCTCAATCCGTCGCAGATCTCCGACCTCACGGAAAGGGAAGTGTAGTACCCCAGCCTTGAACAGGGATTCCATTTGCTGTACCAGAGCATCCATGGAGACTAGGGCTCGACCTTTTCCTCCTTCATGTGGCCGGTTCACGCTGATGTCCCGAACCGTCGCCTTCCCAAGTTTGTTCCCTTTCTCCCGCTCGATAAGGGGCTGCCCATCATCTTCCGTCCCGCCAGGCATCCCCTCATTGCGACCATCTCTGGGGGGTATGTAGGGATCATGCCCCCTGGTTTGGCTATTTTCTCCTCCTCCGTCAACATCTCGGGGGGTACTAAGGTTTTGTTGTTCCTCCTGTGGAATGGTATTGCGGCCTTTAGGGGCCTGTTGTGCCCCTTGTGGGCGTTGCCCCTGTTTGGTGAGTTCCGCTAACTCCCTTAGCGAGAATGACGACGACCAGTGCCTCCATCTCAAGCAGCAAAGGCGTGAAGAGATCCAAGAGCGCCTCTTGGCCAAGTTCGTCGTCAACGCCGCCCCGTTGGTCTTACGCCCCTGCCAGGTGACTCCTGCCATGTTTTGAGTCGCATACCATCGGGCCACCGAGAAATCGCTGATTTCAAAGGAACAAATGCTCCCATAGATAATGCCAAATCATGGTGCCGCTTCGATCGATAATCGGGCCGAGCTTACTAGGATCGCCGCCAAATCTCGTCGCCTGACGATGTACAACTCCGCACGTAAAGGGTGGTCCGGCGGGGGAATGCCGGTCGCATCTCCGATGCCTAAGCCGCTTCACCAAGGGAAAGAGATCAATCGTTGACGGTTTTGTGATCAGGTACCTTCTTCTGCGGAATTGCCTGAGATTTATCATGGGCGATCACGATGACTCCTCGTTAGACGACGACATGGTTGCTTCAATCGTAGGAATCCTCTTCCTTTCTCGGGCCAACCGAATACAGTGATACCAGGAGCCGTGATCGAGAGATCCTTCCTCCTCAATGAGTGGAGAGCGGATCATGAATACTGGGTACTTCCCTTTATACATCTCGCTTGTGGATGGTGACCATCAATGTTACCTATTTATCCACGCGGGCTTTAGTTCCAACCGGCTCACGCCTTTAGAAGTGATCAGATTGGGCCACGGGCCGAGCTCACCCCGGCTTGCTTCCAAGCCGCTCTCGTGCCCCAATTCCTTTAAACCTTGTTGCGCTTATTCGTTGGCCTCGCGCGAAGCCCATACGCATGTTTTTTTAGGCATCATCAATAACCATGTTTGAATATTACTTCTTTTAACTAAGACCCTTGTTATATTATGTACAAGCATTGACAACAATATTTTTAACCTAACACAGATTAGTAATATATTTACACAATCTTTTTTTGTCATCACAATGCCTCTTGTAATAAGACGTGACCTATTATTTAGGATATGATCTTTAATATAGGAAAATCATTGGATTATTGAGGCCTTTTGATTCATTAACTAGGGGAGAAACATCAATGATCCAGATTAATCCAAAATTAACAAAGGTTATTTGCAACATTAAGTATTACTCTAACATATGGTGAGTATTGTCTTAATATACTGTGAGTATTAGTTTTTTTCATCCTAAGTACTACCTTTTGAATAGTCCGGCACTTCTTTTACCCCATTGTTTCATGAACAATACATAGTTCTTATGAGCTTAGTGTTGAACCATAACATAATAACCAATTACAATATAATTTGTGGTGTATATGCGATTTGAGGCTTCAATAGGAATTGCATTAAAATTTATTTGTTGAATTTGGTATAATTGACTTAGTATCATTGATTTTACAGTAGTTTTAAACAATACATTACTGTCATTTTCCACACAAACACCAAACTCTTAAGAGTACAAAAATCAACATTAAACTAAAGTTTACATCTCAGAACAAAAATTCTATGCATTTCAATGCTCACTTTGTACCATCACATTTTCATCTAAGCTTACATATGTTTAAGTGAAACAAAGGCAAAAAAGCAAATGATTATAACAAAAACAGAGCAATACGCTTGATTTTGAAGTTTTTTTTAACTCTCTCTTCAATTCTTCGACTTCATCGGTTCCTTCATAATCCACATCCTTTCATTTATGCATCTTTAATCTCCTTTAACATCTAGTTTTCCTCTTAGTTAGTTGATTACCACCTCGCCTAAAGACACATCTCAGATCTTACCACAAAAAGTAATCATATTCTCCTTTGCAACCAAACAAAACCAATGAAGATCGAAATAATTAATCTCTATTTAATATACATCTCACTAAGGATTTATGTTTTCATCACTTATCAAATTCGTGATTGCAGTAAACTTGCCTTCAAGATTTGTCGGTGTCTATGCAGTTCACATGGATACTCTCAACCTGCAATTGCACAAGATTGGGACAAACATTACACAAAAACGAAAGTCAGAGTATCAAATTAATCTTCACAATATCATTGTTTTTTAAATACACATCAATCAAAAGAAAAAAAAAAAAAACAAAATTTTCAGATACTCACACACAAATTATACACTTTTCCCCTTACCTATGATACGGAGTACCATATCCAACAATGATTGGTGCATAGAGAAACAAAACACTTAGTACATAGCTCTTTGGAACTACGACTGTATGGAGGAAGGTGTCGACAAGAAAGGGAGGGTTTCGATAGATTGGGTCAAGACGATGAAACTAGAGTTAGGGTATTTTTGTTTCGCCATAACAACTATTATAGTTTTTTTTTTGTTTTGCCTTTAGGATCAAGAGAGGAAGATGAATGAGTTAGGGTTTTTTTTCCTTTCGCCTTTAAGATTGTGAGAGGAAGACGAAGGAGTTAGGGTTTTTTTTTTCCTTTTCTCCTTTAGAATCGATAGAGGAAAGAGAGAGAGAGTTAGGGCATATTTAGTTTTTTGAATTTTTTTATTGTTTTATTTTTTTAAAAATCTAGTTGGAATATTAGTTGGAATATGAAGAGGGACATTTTTGGAAGGGTTTGCCCAGTCACCACTTTTGTTTCTTTTGATAATAATTATTTTTTTCACATATTGAATAATGCATTTCATATTCTTTGTACCTACTTTACATTTATTTTCATTTTAATTGCTTGATACATAATTGTCCCTTATATTATAGTATTTTGTTCTTACAACGATTCGATCCTAGTTCTTCATATGCCCATCTCACCCCTTTACTAATTGAGCCAAGCATCAAGGATATTCACTTATACTAATAAAAAAAAATACATAATCAAGAAATATGAGTGTTACACTTATCCACAGGCACAAATTCATAACTAAAATTTATGTCACAACTCTTACCCAAGTCTTAACCATTAACTTCTCGGTTATTTGATAACTAGTTTAGAAATTTTAAAGGGAGATGTATCTATAGAAATTTTCTTATTCATTCCTTTAGTTGCATTTAGGCCCTTTTTTCAATCTGAAAAGTATTAAGGAAGAATGTTAAGAAAGATGATTTTCTTATATTTGGTTCTTACTGTAGAAAATATAAAAGAAAATAAAATAAAATCAAAATTCTTTAAAATTTTGCATTATTTTAAAATTTTTAGTCCTTTTATAATAAAGAGAAACAAATAAAATGAGTTTGAATAAACATATTAAATTAATTTAATAAGTTTAAATCTTTTTTTCTCCCATTTTTTTCCTTTAATTTTCCTTATATTTTTATCTCCATTTTCATACACTTTTTTCCAAATTTCGTATCGAACCTTAAGTTATTAAATGATGAGATCAAGATACAAAAACTAGTTAGTAATGATATTAGATACATCATACAATATAATTAAAGTACAAAAAAGTTTGTCACATTTTTTATATCAAGTAGTTAAAAACAAGTGATTCATATTATTGACTTGAGTAGAGGATGGTAGTCTTATATGGTGTTTAATTCGATAAAACAAACTAAAAACAGTGTTACATTTGTTTATATCAAGTAGTTAAACAAGTGATTCATATTATCTAATTGAGGAGAGGATATTAGTCTTTATATGGTGATTACTTTGATAAAACAAAATAAAAACATTGTTACTAGAAGTATTTCTAAATTCACCTTAATCTTTAGTTTTGGGTGGACCTTAAAGGCAATTAAAGAGAGGCTACTTTTGACTTCTTGTCCCTCAAGATTCCTTGCTAAAGGAGAAATTTATAAATTGCAAACGGTTAGATATTGACTTAATTAAACAATTTATGCATAAGTATAAGAAAATTATTCATGAATGTTCCATCCAATTTGGGTGGCTTCTACAGCTTGTTTCGATTGAACCCATGGATTTGCCAATGTAGTGGAATATTCTTATTTATTATTAATCCCAATCATCCATGTTTCTATATTTGAATGTAATGAATTTTCCTTCAATTAATCAAATGAAATTGAAATGAACTCTAAAGAATTCAATAACCTTAAAAGTGCTAAAAACTTAGACCATGAACTTTATTGTAATAATTTTTAAATGGTAAGAGGTCTCATCTAATCACCTTGATAATTTTGTCAAACATTTATCATTTTGACATTCATTATACATTAATCATTTTGAATGTAAAAATCTAGTTTTTTTTAAACTAAATTTGGTATTAATATATATAGATGATATGATGTTCCTTTTGCTCAATCATGATCCTTGACTTTTTGATAGGAATTCTTTGATCAAATTATACTCTCTAATATAAAAACAAATTGACATTTAATGAGGAATCATTACAGGACTACTCTAGTATCTTTTTCTCTCAACTTTTTCTCTGATAGTATATTTTCTTTTAAGCAATAAGGGATGATTTTTTGATCATTCTTGGCCTAAAATCACCTCTCAACACCTTTTCTCATTATTTTCTTTCTCAATAAAGTGGTATTTCACAAGATTTAGGTTTTCATTTGTTTTTCTTTGGTATATTAGTGTTCATCTTGATACAACGCGTAGTTGTTGTCATCTTGGTTCAATGTTTGTTTGTTGTCACCGTGGTGCGACGTTTATTTGTGTGCGGACGATTCAAATGGCTAAAAGTAAACCCATCAACGAAGATAAGATGAAGTTAAATCAATGGTTCGTCTAATATATTATTATAATCAATTATAGGTATTATAGTCACTATAGTATTATCAAAACAGATGCATCACAACGCATCAAATTTATAAGCTTTGAGCCGATTCATTATGTTATTAACCTGGATGTTGTTTCATCATTTATGATTTTTAACGATTTTGATTATATGTTTTTATAGATGTATTCCTAATTTGAAATAGTAAAATTAATTTTCTCTTCAAAAAAAATTGACATTTAATGATATTATACTTTCACTTGAAAACTAATTATTACTTAATGAGGAAAGAGTATGTTTTTTTATAAAGTTTATCTACTCATTATTTAGGTCGTCTCTTTCAAACATCAAAAAGGATATTTAGATAATTTTGTCCACTACATAATAGATCAAGAAGACACTATCTTGTAAATAATGTTAGATGATTTATTTTCATAAGAACATACAAAATAAAAGCCTGTGAGTGTGTCAAAAAATTAAACTGTTTCCAAACTGAAATGGCTCATAATCAGAATATATAGGCTCTATGGTTCCCTTGACAATCCCTTAAAATCAAAGTAGAAAATGTTGTACAAATGCAAATATTGCAAGAATCAACTACTAAAGAAAAATATTAGATTTCCCTATTGGTTATTTAACAAAATAACACAAAATAAAAAATTGACATACTAATAGAACTTGAAATATAATGCTTGAATTATAACAAAGTTTGGCTGATTTCACTTAAATGAATGAAATAGCAATGTGCTAGAAAATTGTCATAAACTTGCCTAAAATTAGGAAGTAAAGTGCTGAAATTGATGAAATGATTGAAAAGCTAAGACTTCCTGAAGTAAATTGCTGTTAAGTTGATCGATTGTTGATTTGTCAATCGTTAATTGGGATTGATTTGTTGGCTGGTCCTTTGATCACTGCTTCCTTTATGCCTTTGACTTGCTGCCCATATCTCTATATTCTCCACTCTCCCCACTTCCTGAAGCCACTGCCCATGTCTTATATCAGGGAAGTTTGTTCCTCAAGTGTTTATCCACATCTCCATTGGGAGGCTTGTTCCTTAAAGAATTTATCTACTTTTGCATTAGGGAGGCTTGTTCCTCAAGGAAACGCTCGGCAAACACGCCTAACTCGCACTTCTAATATTCGGTAAGTTTCGCTTCACTTCTAAAAATTCTAAGAACTTTTAGAAATACCTCGGACTTTTTATGAGCTTACCAAATGGATTTAAGCACCTTTATCCGACGCTTAATTAAGTCGGGCTTAGCTCAACCCAAATACCAGGTCAGTCACCAAATTTAAAATTCTGGTCGCAGTCACTCCCGCATACACGCGGCCTGCTATATGTCCGCCATCCTCAAGTTCAAACCGCCATCCTTTGTCTTTCCTCCACTAAAGAATACTCCACCACAAAAGAATAATCATTTGCCTTCTGCTAACCTAAGATCACCTTCTTCTTTCCTGAAACAATTGTTCAGACTTTCCAAAATAACCTTTGGTTTGGTGAAAAGAAGAAAACAACCCTTATGACGGAAAGAAAAGAACCATTTTGATTACGAAAAATAAAATTTTACCATTTTTCTCTTCATCTTCTTCTCATTCACATTGTCTCTCTTATTCCTTTTGCCAGCTTCGCTACTGACGAAGCCGCTGATGCTGCTGCCGAGCCGTTGCCACCATCGACGATTGTCCCTCGTCGTCTCCTACTGATTACGCCGTCAGCCACTGCTTCAGTCGTTTGCCGCCCGCTGCTGCTACCCTGTCGTCAAGGTCGAAGGCCGAACCCCAAGGATTATCGGATCGGATGTTACTGCTCTCCTTGTCCCCTCCTTCTGTTTAAATTAGCGCTGTTCTATTGCCGCTGTTGACTCTGCTATTCTAGTAAGTGATAGATCTCTCTCCATTGCAATCGACGGCACCCCAAGCCTTAATCTTTGGTTGTCGACCTCACGGATCGCTGCTGATTCTTCAATCGCTGTGAGAATGCGTTGTTTTTCACTTGCCGATGATCACACCGTTCGTCCTACAACGCCGACGATCACTGCCTCCCCGGCATCATCCGATGTTGTTCGGCCATCGAAGATTGTGTTGTCTCCTCTTCCGACCTGACGTTGCCTCTTCCGCCAACAACATGCTGCTGCTGCTGCTTGACGTTGGTTCGAGGATCGCTATGACCATTCATCCCATATACTAGGTAAATTCTATTCTGACCATCATCTTTCTTCTATGTGCATTTTTCCTTCAAGAACACAAACAAAATTTTACTTTGATATGGGTGCGAAAATTTCTAGAATTCTAGATTTGAAAATTTCTTTGATGTCATCCGCCATTTTGAAAAATTTCGTGAGTAAAAAATTCGAAAATAAATTTGGATACATTTTGGAAAAAAAAAATTATTTTGAAGCCATTTGGCTGTTTCAAAAATATTTTGGAGTGCAAATTTCAAAAAATATCTTGAATGTACTCTTGAAAAAGTTTTTATGAGGTCGTTTGGCTATTTCAAAATTTTTTCCTAACTTCAGACTGAATGATTTTCGAAAATGCTTTCATCATAGGTTGGAGTGACCTTTCAATTGAACATGAATTTTTCTTTTGCAGACCGTAGGTCGTGCATTACCAAAGAATTTCGACTTCTGTATCGACAGAAACGACTTAAAGATAACTCTTTAAGCCACTGCCATTTAAACTTTTTCCATGTCTCCCCTATTCTTTAACGTTTCTCTGCTTTGTAACCTGAGATTCAAGCTTTTGTCATGACTGTAACTTTCTTGAATTTGTTTCCTTAAGAGTTTCTTGTGATAGTTCAATTGCTTCCAACCTTGTCCCATCTTCATTTAAGGTAATCTAATCTTGTGCTCCTTTTTTCCTTGACTCCATTTCGTTTTGATATAGTTTTTGCTTTGCGACTATTCTCCTCCTTTTACTGGCTAGAGTTTGCACATTCCTTTGGAGAAGTATCTTCTTTTCCAACTAATTTCCCTTTTCCATTGAGATCGGCTACCAAACTACTTCTTGGGAAGAATTTAAGTCCTATGGTGAATCCAACCAAGTCATAGCCAAGGGCTTCAGATGGATGGGTTGCATGGGTTACTAGGTTGTCCCCCTATTTTACAAGACTTTGGGTATCATTGGGAATTGAGTGATTTATTCATCTTACCATTGTAAACACCACTCTTGATGTGGAATTGATAAGTGTGGTATTGAAATTTTGGTCTAAGGGTATTAACTATTTCCTACTCCCTTTTTGCCATATTTCCATCACATTGAGGGATATTATCATTCTTACGGGCTTGCCTATCCAAGGTGTTGATGAGCTATGTCTGCTTGATGTTCGAGATTCCTCCCTCCCAATTATCGAGGTTTCTTCTACCACTCAAACTTTGTACTCTGCCACTATCTCGAAATATTATTATGGCCACGCTGGGATTACATCTACTCAATGAGCTTGTTGAGTAGTTATGGGTTCTCTTGTGAAAATATGTATTTTTTTCCCCACATTTGGAAAACCAGCCATGGAGTATTTACCCTTGGAAAAGACACTTGATCTAGTTTGCCCATATGCCTTAGGCACTTTACTATTGACCTGAGTTTATCAAGTCAATGAGTAAGAGTATCCGATGAGCCTTACCATCAAGTTGGCGGCGCCTTTATGGTTTATACAGTATGTGGTTGTTTCGCATACTTAGAGCTTTCAACAAGGATCCTACCTCTTTCAAGACCCTGGGGGTCCATGCAATGCATTCTCTATGCACTATTCCCTCTAATGATCTTATGTCCTATTTCTTGGTTTTGGTAGATTGAGCACTGTTTCACTTGTTTTTGAAACATGATTCTATACATATTTCAACTTAAATAAGATTTTCGGGCTTCTTCAGCCATATCTCGCATGATTTTGAGAGTTCTACAAATTCTCTTCGTACTCACTGTAGAGTACTTATTTCAAGTGGTTGCTTCGCCTTTTCTTCTTCATCACTATCCCGCATCGCTAACTAGTCTACATCCATATCTCCTAATCTGGGCTCGCTAGTTTGGTTTTCAAAGCAGCTTTATCCCAAAGATAGTTCCCTGTCTTTATTCCAACTAGATTCGAGTTTGTCTAAAGTCAATAACGAGTATCAAACTCCCGTCTATTGGGATTACCTCGTATCACCCCAAATTATACCCCAATGCTAACATGTTTTGGTATAATAAACGAAGGTATATTTATTCGAATAAAATAAAGATAAAACAAAAGTAGTGAATATGCATAAGTTAAATATGTTATTGAAAGTAAAGATTTGAGGCTATTGTAAAAATATTATAAATTGATTTGTAATATTAGAAGAGTTTGATGCACCAAAGAGTAATAAAAGAAAGATATTAGAATGAAATAAGGATGAAAATTGTGTAAGAGACAAGTGGCTTAAAGGAAAGAGGGAGGAAGCCCCTTGATTAGAAAGATAATAAAAAGGATAAGACCAAAATAACATCTCATTTTGTCTCAGAATGAGAGCAAATACGAACAAAAGAGAAGCAGAGAAGAAAAGAAGAAGAAGATTATAGGTATGGAATTACTAAATTGCAGGCTGGTATGGAATTTGAGTATGGGTAATGGATACATGTCTTCCGTGGTATGGAACCAAGGATTTGCATAGAAAGTATGGAACCATGAATAAGTAAGATAAACTATGGGAGTATGGTCTAGTTTGGGATAGGCTTTAGATACATGGTTAAGAACCCCTCTATCTTGTGTATGGTTTGGGTTTAGAACCCTAAACTCCTTTCTGTGGGTTGAGTTAAGAAATAGCTTTAAGGCTCCTAACATGTGGTTGAGAAGGGTCCAGCTGTCGAACTTTGAAAATTCCCCGTTTTAGACTATATGCGTAGTTGAATCTTAGAACGGGCTTTGAGTAAGAAATAAAGAGAATTTGGTAGTAAGTCCTTCATTAAAATTGTAGCCACATCAATGAACTTGATGTTAGGCTTTGAATTTTAATCGGACCTCAGACTAAGTTATGGTCTTTTTACTCGAACAGTCAAATGGGTGATGGGTCGCCGCGAACAAAGTGGTCGTCCAACGCTGGCTCGCCCAACAGTGGGTCGCTAAACAAGGGTCGTTGCAAGGAACAGATCGCCCAACAAAGGGTCGCTCAATGGGCCGCCAAACAAGGGGTCGCTGCTGAACAGCACGCAACGCTGGGTCGCCCAAATGTGGGTCAGCTCCAACAAGGGGTCGCGCAGTGAACAAAGGGTCGCCCACAAGGTCGCCCAACAGGGTCGCCAAACAAGGGGTCGCCGCGAACAAAGTGGGTCGCCCAACAAAGGGTCGCCAAACAAGGTCGCCGCTGAACGGTCGCCCAACAAGGGCGGTCACAAGGAACAAAGTGGTCGCCCAACAAGCGGGTCGCCCAACAAGGGGTTTGGAATGCTGGTCGCCCAACAACAAGGGTCGCCCATCAGGGCGCCGCCCAATAGGGGGTCGCCAAGCAAACAAGTGATCGCCCAACAAAGGTCGCCTCGTCAAGATCGAGACGCGTATGACCTCCAACTGAAGGTCATATCTCCTTCGCTCAATCTCCGATTTGGTGTTCTCGACTCTGTGCGGAAAGCCTATTGAGTCAAGAATCCATCCATATGCCTGAGGAGAATATTAGATGCTCAGGACCAAAGTGTTAAAATGAGCTCGTCACTATGCAGCTCGTCATCTAGGTCAGCTCGTCAAGACTGATCACATGATGACCTCCAATCCCTAAGGTCATAACTCCTCGCTTGAACTCCGATTTGGGGTGTTCTGGACCTCTATGGAAAGCCCATTGAGTCAAGAATCCATCAATAGATAGCGTTTGATAAGATTGAACTATATTAGTCCAGAAAAACGCTGGAAAACAGTAGGCAAGTACAGGTAAACATAGTTATTTGTATTAGGAATGCCTATTATGGTTCATAAATAACTCATAAGTACATGGTAAGCATAGTTATTTATGTATGTAATGAGATATGAAAATGAAAAGATATGAATGTGAATATTTGCATTTATATATCATATATGATTACCGAACAGACAAGAATATTCTAGTCATTTAGATATATAATCGAGCATAAATACACAAGATTATTCCATGAACCCGTAGAGGGGGATGATGGGCATGCCTATTAGGGAAGAATGTCTGCAAAGATATCAGTTATATTAGGAAACGGACCCCGCTTGGGTCAATAGGACATAGATCCCGGTTTGGATCGTGGCCTGCAAAGTGAGTCACCACCCGGCCCTCATGGAATAGGCCTCCCACCGCCTTCGACGCTGATGATACCTTCGGTATAATATATTACAGCGCCTACGGGTTCTCACGGATCACCTGTTTCACAGCACATAGCAACCTTCTGTCCTCATGGATTATAGTGACTCAGACAATTCCTAAGGTTTATGCATGAAACATAAAAGAAATGACGTATATGCAAAGGAAATGAAGATAGCATGTTACAAAACTTATGATGATAGCATACGCTACAAGAACAAGAAGTAAAAGTACAAGATTACATGAAAAGTATCCGAAGATGATATAAAATGAAACTGGTTATGATAAGTATATATAAGGAGAAATGACAAGAATCAGACTGCTATAGCGTGTTATACGATTTGTATAAAAGTGTGGTGGACTCTAATAGAAGTCATAATTCCCACTGCTGCAAAGCTTAGCACGGGTGTTCAATCCGTAGGTACGTAAGAGGAAACCAGAGGACGTGACAATCCACATCAGCAAACAAAGGCCATACATCAATAGTGCTCAATCGGAAGACCTTAGTCTATTTTGTATATGAAATTAGAAACTAATGTAAGACAAATAAGAACATTTCCATATTTGAGCTATATATATTTTGTAATCCACATAATAATGTACATGTTAATTGTTTAACATTATATGGATAAGTGGCAAAGGTTATAAGTATGATAAAAAGAGTGACCTCACTGACATCCTATGCCGAGTCAAGGCCACAGCTTAGTGGTATCGTAGCATCCCGATTTGGTTCGACCCGCTAATCGGGCCTCTGGATCGGGAGAAGGGGTAAGTACAACCTCCTTATCCATAGCATAATCCTTCTTTTCTTGGTGGAATGTTAGATTTGACGAGCTCCTCAAATCTTGCTCGCCCACTTTAGGTAAAAAAATTATTTTACTTCATTTGTATAAATTTACTTGCCTATATTATTTCCATTTTTCCCTATAGGATTGGCTTTTCTCCCAGCCTATCACAAACTCAAAATGATTTGAGAGAAGAACAGAAGCCTAGGTTATCTAAATGTCCAAGCTTCCTGAAAATGTGAGGACTCTTTCAACCATATGGCGCTTTTCGCGCCATTAGTCCATCAGCTTGATTTCTCCAATAATGTTGATATCCCATTGAGGTCAAGAAAATGGAAGATCCGTTTGAGATTAATCGAATGGGCGCATCAAACCAATAAAATCCTTCTTTTTGTTGTTTTGAG
Source organism: Tetrastigma voinierianum (assembly GCA_016808115.1). Classification (NCBI taxonomy): domain Eukaryota; kingdom Viridiplantae; phylum Streptophyta; class Magnoliopsida; order Vitales; family Vitaceae; genus Tetrastigma; species Tetrastigma voinierianum. The sequence continues at coordinate 76,227 of JAEQBH010006036.1, read as the reverse complement.
ATATTATCTTTATTTTTTGGGATGCTATTTTTATTTCCTATTATTGTTTTAGGAGTATTATTTTCTTTCCTATTATTGTTTTGGAATATTATTTTATTTCCTACCCATATTATGTCTAGGGTATAAATAGATGTTTTAGAGTTTGTTTTAGGAACTTTTATCACTTTTATCACTTATCAAAAAATTCCAAAGCCGCTTTACTTTGCCTCTGTAATTTAGAATCGTCTCTAGATTGAGACGTGTTATTCTTGTTGATCAATCGTGTGTTGATCAATTACGTTACACGTTGCGTCAGGTGGCATCAAAGTGGTTTTCTCCCAATCGATGGCTAATATTGGTACTAGTGATGGCAACCAACTATGATGTTATAAGGGATTGTTGTGTCACTGGAGATCATTAACGAGCAGCAACAACTGAACTAAAATTTAACCTGTATCATTGAAACGCTATGCACAACATATGTTATTGAGTATTAATGGATAAGAGCATAGGAATGATGATGAAGAACATGGAGGAGGAATTGGCCCCACTAGACCCACTTTTAATCCCATTCCAAACATACGAAATCAAAGAAGGTTAGTCATAGGATATGATGACACATAAGATGAGGAGGTCGATTGGGGTGAATATGCAAATCCACGTGGTAGATAAAGAGGTGGAAGACAGTGGCAACCAAACTATAGAGGAGATGCCGAATACAAAGTAAAGGTAGATATCCCTAACTCAATGGTATCCTGGACAGGTTTTTGATCGGTCACTAAAGTATTGTGTTCTTTGATTATACCGAGTTGCCTCACTTAGGAAGGTTAAGTTTGTCGCTATAGGTTAAAATGAGGAATGGGTATGGGTGGGTCAGATTGGGAGACGAGGATGAGAGAGGGGAATGGTCCGATTCAAACATGGTGTAGGATGAAACAATTATTACAAGGTAGATTTTTGCCTCCAGATGAATAATATATTTTTGATGCTTATCATAGATGTACATAGGATAGCAAGAGTGTGAATGAATATACAACTGAATTTTTGAGATTGGTGTGAAGAATCATGATCGTAAAGTGAGAACCAACAAAGCAAGTAAGATATTTGGAGTGGGTTGGAATTGCATAATTGTAGATAAAATTAGAGTGTAGATGGTTTTCAGTGTGCAAGAGGCTAGAAATTTGGCCATGAAAGATGAGTTACTCATTCTAGAGCAAACTCGTAGTACTAATTATAGAAGATATGGAGGGGTAGACAATAAGGCTCCAAGTGACAAGGGAAAAACACCTCTAGTTATGTCTAAAACTGTAGAGATTGTCAATGTTGGTGTAGGAAAAGAGAAAAGTGTACCAGTGGAAAGAGGTTGATATGAACCTCGCCAACTTGTGAGGAGACCTGTGATCGGATTAGCTTGGAAGAACTGCTCTAGTCTCGGCTTGGATGGATGACCTTGACCCAATAGCTTATAAGGAAGCAAGAACCTTGGTATAGGAGGACTCCACAATCGGTGATGGAGATCCGATTGATAAGTCTTGATGAACACCACGGAATAACCGATAAGTTCAAAGAGTTCTTTTAAGAACCAAAGAGAAATTTAAACTCTCAATTTTATTAATTTCGTAATTTGGAAAAAGTAGGAATTACATGCCTATAAATAGGCCCAAAAATATAAAGAATAAAAACTAAATTTGGCCACAAGGAAACTAAGATATTCGGCCCAAACAAGAAAGGAAAAGCTAGCACACGTAAAACGTCCATAAGGAAAAAAGGGAACTAGATAACTTTGGTAAAGTAATAAGCAACAAATCAGCATAGAATCAACAGCAAATCAACATAGGATCAGCAGCAAATAAGCAGCAATTCAGCACAAAATCAACAACAAATTAGCAGCAAATCATCCCACGGATCATGCCAAAAAACATCCTAGCTCTTGGGCCAATTCTGGAGTTACTTTGATAATGTGGACCATCTTTGTTCCTTCTTTGGAGTTGAGGACGTGAGCACCTTCCACTTAGGCATCTTGAATTAAAACATTAAAGGCTTCTTTTAATCTCTTAGCCCTAGCTCATGTCATAGGGCCAAGTGGGATTTCAAGTGGATCCACACTTCATTCCTTGGCCATGCATCCATTATTCCCTTCCTATTGAAAAGGATTTGTCCTCAAATCACACCTATATAAAAATTCGCCATGATATTAAAAGTAGCACTTGGCATTATACTCACTGGCAAATCTAGCTTTGTAGGCATTGTCATTGATGCACTCGAGACTTAGCACCATCGCCCTATGAGCAACTGGATCACTCTCAGTGTGAAATCTTTCCTTGCGCATGTGCAATTCCAAACCCACCTCCGTGTTGAAAAGACAACTTGGCTACGCCTTGTTGGCCTGAGCTGGTACATTGTTCCGTCTTCGCCGGATGTCGAGTCTTTGCTTTCTGCTTCATGAATTTGCTTAACAAATTGGATTTCTTTTTTCCATCTAGATTAACATGCTCGCATATTGGTAAAGGAGATAAATCCAAAGTGTTGAGCGGATTAAACCATATACAATCTCAAAAGGCGAAAATTTAGTGGTAGATCTATAGCATTATAGCAACTCAACATGAGACAAACAATTTTCTGGTTTTAATGTTCTTTTAATGATAGCCCCTCAACAAAGTGTATATTATCTACTACCTCGGCTCAGGATGACAAGTAGTCACTACAAGGTCTTCCAAAAGTAACTCAAGAATTTTGCATCTCTTTTTGAAACAATTGTCCTAGGCATACCATGCAATCTCACAACCTCCCTAAAGAACATATCAATGACATGAGACGCATCATCCGTTTTGTGACATGGGATAAAATGTGTCGTCTTTGAAAACCTATCCATAACCATAAAAATAGAATCCCTACCATGTCTAATCCTAGGCAGACCTAACACAAAGTCCATTGAAAGATCAACCCAAGGCCCACTAGGAATAGGAAGTAGTGTGTAAAAGCCATGGGGTTGCACTTGAGATTTAGCTTGCCTACATGTGATACACCTCCCATAAACTCTCACATCCGGCCTATGTGAGGCCACAAAGTGTTCTTGCAAACCCCTAAAGCCCAGCTACCCTAAATGTCCATCAATCCCTCCAAAGATGAGACTTGCACTAATAAATCCCAAATGGAACAATTAGGAATGCACAACCTATTTTCTCAAAATAAGAACCCCTCATGTCTAAAGAGCTTGTCATGGGTGGCTTTTTCACAACAAGCATATTTTTCACTAAAATCTTGGTCTAAAGGATATAATTCTTTAATGTGTTCAAAACCAAGCAAATTTAGGATCGTAAGAGGAGGGATGTACATACCATGAAAGTGCATCGATAATTACGTTTCTTTGTCTGTCTAGAGTAGATATATATGGGAAAGGTTTCCATGAACTCCATGCATCGCTCATGTCTCTGTCCAACTTGTAAGGGCCTTTCAAATGCTTCAACGACTCATGATTGGTGTGAATCACAAATTCATTGGGCCAAAGATAATGCTGCGCCTAAAGGCCCGAACCAGTTTACGCAACTCTTGCCATAAGTAGGTATTTCGTGGTCGCTTACTTAGCTTTTCGCAAAACATGCAATGGGTCTGCCCTTTTCTTGTACAAGAACTGCCCAATACCTAAACTTAAAGCATCACATCTGGAACCCCAAAAGTTTTGCAAAAGTTAGGTGCGGCAAAGGAGCATGAGTTAGTTTTTTCTTCGATCAATTAGAATGCTTTTTCTTGCTCTTCCCCCATAAACCAAATCCTTCTTGATGACTTTGGTTATTTGTGCGACTATGCTGCTAGTTCTTCACGAGCCACCCGGTAGAAACTAACATGATCCGCTGAAAACTTTGAACTACTTGCCTTGTCGAGACTTGATCGAGTCTGAATTGCTCGAACCTTCTCTTCATCAGCTTGTATTCCTTTATTGCACTAACAGCAAAACCCGAAAACACAAACCTATCGATTATAAAATGTGCACTGTAAGGTTAGCAAACAATCTTTCTTTTTTGAAGCACATCAAAAAAAGTTTTTAAATGCATCAAATGATCATCTAAGTTCTTGTTATAAATGAGGATATCATCAAAATAGACAACCGCAAATTTTCCAATGAAAGCACGCAAAACATGATTCATTAGTCTCATGAGGGTGCTAGGTGCATTAGTTAACCCGAAAGGCATAACCAACCACTCATATAAACCATAATTTGTTTTGAAAGAAGTTTTCCATTCATCACCTTCTTTCATTCTAATTTGATGGTATCCACTTTTCAAATCAATTTTGGAAAAGATATAAGAACCATGCAACTCATCAAACATATCATCTAACGGTGTGGGATAGCGATACTTTACTGTTATGTTATTGTTGGCTCGACGATCAACATACATCCTCTATGTCCCATCCTTCTTAGGAACCAAAATCACTGGAACCGCGCATGGACTTATGCTTTCCCTCACATATCCCTTTTCCATCAATTCACCAACTTGTTTTTAGAGTTCCTTTCTCCTCGGGATTACTCCTATAAGCAGGTCGGTTTGGAATGGTAGCACCTGGCATAAAGTCAATTTGATGTTCAATCCCTCAGATAGGAGGTAGCCCTTTTGGAATTTCCTCGGGAAAGACATCTTCAAATTCCTGCAAAAGAGAGACAATTGAACTAGGTAAAGAAGTGTCTAGTTGGTTAGTGTTAAAAAGTGCCTCTTTGTACAAAAGTACAATCATAGGCTTGTTTAAGAACAATGCTCACTTAACCTCATTTGCCTTTGCATAGAAATTGGTTTTGCTCTCTATTTTTCTCCCATCATTCAATTCTGCCCTCTTTTTTTCTCTCATCTATCTCGGTCTCTCTCTCATTTTCTCTTAAAATTTCAGTCACTTTCTTTTTGTCACCCTCTTTCTTTTGCTCACTCTCATTTTCACTCTTTTTCTTTTGTTCACTCTCTTTTTACAACCTCACTTGATCTTCATAAACCTAACTTGGTGTTAAAGGAACAAGAGTAACAGTCTGTTGGTTGTGCACGAACGAGTACTTATTAGTGAAATCGTCATGCTTAACTTTCCTGTCAAATTTCCATGGTCTTTCTAATATCAAGTGTCTAGCTTGCATCATAACTACATCACACAAAACTTCATCTTCGTACTTTCCAATGCTAAAAGAGATTAATAGTTGTTTATTCACCCTTACCACCCTACTATCATTCAACCATTGCAATTTATAAGGTCGAGGATGGCATAGAATCCTGATCTGACTCATTTGTGGAGTTTCAATCTCCTGTGTCCCGCATCACCATAACTCTTATGTTTGGACATTGGCTTTCTATATGACGCCTGCCTTGACATTTAAAACACTTAATATCACAATTCCAAGTAGTGAGAGAATCGGGTTTACCTTAATTTCCTTAGCTGGTCGCCTTTTGTTTTTGTTCTATTTTGGGCTTGGTGTTCGGTGGCTTCTCTTCCTTCCTCCATTGATTTGACATCTAAGTAGATGAACTTGGACTAGGTGGAGAATGTGTGTTGTTAATGCCACTCCTCTTGACTCTATTCTCAGTCTTGATACCCATATGCACCATATCCTCTAACTCTACATAATGTTGCAATTCTACCACATTCTGGATCTCCCGGTTTAAACCGACCAAAAACCTCACCATTGTAGCCTCTCAATCTTCTTCAATATTTGCTCTAGCCATTGCAACCTCCATCTCCTTATAATACTCCTCCACACTACAGTTACCTTGTCTTAGGCTTTGCAACATGTTGTATAACTCCCAGTAGTAGCAAGTTGGGACAAATCTCTTCTGCATCACCCTTTTCATCTTTTCCCATGTTTCTACCGATGGCTCCCTATTCCTTCTCTTATTCAACACTAGTTAGTCCCACCACACTATGGCATAATCCGAGAACTCTATAACATCAAACTTCAGCTTCTTATTTTCAGAATAATGTTGTAATAAAAAACCATCTCACACCTATCCACTCGAAGATGTACCTCAGGTCATTCTTTTCTTGGAATGATGAAATCTTCATCTAATACTACCAGTGTATCTTCATGGTTCCTAATATAAGTCTCCCCCATACCTTCGGTCACTAACAAGCAGAATCATGATCGATCTACCCTCAAACCATCCCCTTCATACTTTCTTTCTCTACATTAGCCCTATTCTTACTTGACCCTCTCCTTCTACACCACAATTTGGAGGGTTTTGCTCGGGTTTTGCCCTACCCTCTCATGGAATTGTTCCAATTCAGCCTAAACATCCTCTTTACTTCACTAGTTAAGGCCTCCATAATAAACATCATGTCAACTCCTCCCATCCACCTTCGGATGCACCGTTGTTTGACATATTGCTGCAAAAATAAGGTTAGAAAAAAAAAAAAAAAAGGACCTTCACAATCACTCCTCACGTATTTCCTTTGAAAAATGATTCACTCAGTTCATTCGTGTTTTTACACAATGTATTTGACTTTTTCTCACTATAATATTCTTACTACTCTTGCCTTTTTCCACTCATAATCTCTATTTAAGATCTTTTGGAACTATTCAAACAAATCAGATTTTTTCTGCAAAATTCAATTAAAAACCTATCAAATGACAGGTTGGTGGCATTAACCAATATTGTAACACCCCGAAATATACCCTAACAGTTTTCGGACATGTTTAGGGTTTAATAAAAGTTAAATATAATTTTAGGAAATAACGAAAACGAATTTGTAGAGGATAAAACAAGGATACATATGTAATTTGCCAAAAAGGGCATATAAGTCATAAAATAAGAAGGCTATGCTTTAAAATAGAAATCTGCCTAACTTTATTTGCAAAAAGAGAAGAACTTAAGGACTAAACTGAAATAGTAAGAAACTAGCAAAAAAATGGGTTTTAGAGTCAAGCTTATAATAAGGAGAAATCTTTGATTTAAGACCAAATTTGGTCTCATTTGGGGAAGAGAACAAACCGTGGAGAGAAAGAAAGAAGAAGGGAAGGAGAAAGAAAGAAGAAGAAGAAAGAGGAAGGAGAAGCCAATTTTAGAGTATGGATCTTTGGATTTTTGTATGGAAAGTATGAATCTTGTATGGGATTATGTATAATTGGACCATGGTAGGGATTTCTATGGTTTTCAAACCTAGGGTTTGTTAGGATTTCATCCCAACCCTAGATTTCTTGAAAGTAGGGTTGGTAAAACCCTAAATGGTACAAGAAAAATATGGAATCCTCCATTTGAGGTTGGATTCATGGTTTAATTGCAAAGTAATGGAGTTGGGTTAGAACAAACCCTAACTAATCCTTATGTGTGGTTTATGTATGGGTTATGACCCATATTAGAGTTGTTTTGGGAGTAATTCATGAAAGGTTTTGAAGTAAGATAAGTATTGAATGATTTAGCAGGTAGAATAGGAGGTTCTGAGATGAATATGGGTGATTTTGATGTGTATATTAAGTATTGAGTTGGTTTGGGTGAAAAATATGGAAAAATGGAGAAAAACCACCATTTTGGAGCATTTTAGGTGGTACCGGTACTAACAGTGGTACCGGTACCTAAGTGTTATGTCTGACTAGTCTTGTCAAATTTTGGTACCAATACCCGATATATTTTTGGACAAGTGTTGATATTTTGACTATAACAGCCATTTCTTATCCGATTTGAGTGATTCAAGTAGTTTGCTTAAACTGAACTTCAAGGAGAACAAATCTTCCATGAAATAGGATATCTTCAAATTCTGACTCTATTTAGCCTAGAAATTCACTCAAAGAATTAGGTATGTTCAATAATTTATGGTTGATTTTGAACATACCAGTAGTCAGGTTGTTTAGGACATATCTTGAGTTTCGGTGCTCCGATTTGGGTGATTCCAATAGGAGAAGAACTCTTAGAACCTTAGCTTTAAAGGAGTATAAAGAACCAGTGTCAGATATGGAGTTAAGACCCCTGAAAATGGGTATTTCAAACTGTCCCTAGTGTAATATGGGCAAAATGACTAATTTGGCATGAAAATGCCATAACTTGAGTTTGGATGATTCAATTGGAATGATTCCAATTTCTAAGTAAAGTAGATTCATAGAAGGAACAAGAATACATGAATGATGTGTGAATACATAGGTGTCATATTGGCACAGAGTAGCAGTACCATATGCGCCAGGCATGAAGCAGCGGGTAAAATATAGGAAATGCAATATATATGATGTGTTCATGAAACATGAATATGATATGAATTATGAAACAGGTGAAACATGAGCGTAGGCATGAAAGCGATATGTATTGAACCTTTGAGAATGTGATAAAAAGATAGGTTATGAGTTCTGAAAGGCGTATGATAGTATGACTACCTAGGGCAGAAGAATGAATGAGTCGGCGTTACGATCGGTGCTCGACACTCACGCTGGTGCTCACGACCGCCGTTGCGTGGGCGAAGCGCGTTACGTCGGTCGCCCGGCACTCCACGCTGGTGTTGCGACGCCACGTTACGTGGGCGAACCGCGTTGATCGGTGCCGGTACTCACGCTAGTGCTACGACACTTACATTCGCGGTGAGGCGAGCGCGATTAAGTCCGGTGCCGGCACTCTTGCCAGGCCGCCGGCTTGCGCCGTGCGATGGGCGAACCGCGCGTATTAGATTGATCTTATGCCCTTCCTTTGGGTTCTTGGTGTACTGTGTCCATCTCATTCATGGTCAGGTCTAGATGTGACTATAAATATGTATATAAAAGTACACATGAATAAGACCATTCTTAGCATACTTTTGTGCACATCTTGTGTACCCTTGGAATTACCATATCATTCCAATTTGTATAACAAAGTCATGAAACGCAAAATGGGGCAATCGGATACCTTAACATGAATATGTATAAGTCTGAATATGATTATGATATAAACCTATTGGATATGTTTGAATCTGTATGAACTGATATGTATTTGATGTGATCACATTGCCTGCAGTTGTGTCAGTATCTTTGCACTCATGCGATCGACCCTTTATGTATTATGACTCTACGATGCATTCGAGCTTATAGTACCTACGGGTACCTCGTACACATAAAGCTCTATAACTCCTCTGAAGATTTGATAAGTATATATACGTGATAAGGACAAGTACATGTATAAGTATTCTGTATAAGTATAGATACGATATAACTAAATATGTATCATGGAGAATGTGAGCCAGTGCTGAACCTCTGGTACGCTGCGTAAGAAATAAGTCCATTAATACAAGTATAAGATCCATTAACACAAGTATATGTTCCGTAATACAAGTATAAGATCCGAAATACAAGAATAAACTCTGTAATACAAGTATAAGATCCGTAATACAAGTATATGTTCCGTAATACAAGTATAAGATCCGAAATATAAGAATAAACTCTATAATACAAGTATAAGATCCGTAATACAAGTATATGTTCCGCAATACAAGTATAAGATCCGAAATACAAGAATAAACTCTGTAATACAAGTATAAGATCTGTAATACAAGTATGTTCGAAGTAATACAAGTATAAGATCAAAATGCAAGAATAAACTCATTAAGTATAAGATCAGTAATACAGAGTATAAGATCAGAAGTACAAGAATAAGCTCGAGTAATACAGGCATAAGTTACGTAAGACAAAGATGTGCTACGTAGTACAGAAATTATTCTAAGATCACAGTACCAGAGTATAAAAGAAAAAAGAAGTTTTGTGAGTAACGTGCGGTACTTGAATAAGAATAATTTCTGTCTTTCATATGGGAAGTGCGAATAAGCATAAGTCATTATAAGTATAAATAATTGTATAGTTCATTATGAATGCATGAAAATTTTGGTATACGATGTAATTATATGCTTTAAATGTGTATATGCATAAGTCGTATGTTTCCCACAAGCGTAAGGAAGCTTGGCACGGGTTTTTGTCAGGTGGAGTCTGAAGAAGGCGTCCAGAAAACCGTCTTCTTTAGACCTGGCTTTTTGTGAGGTTCACTAATATGGAGTTCATTGCTCTGATTTGTAAATATAAATCTGAGTTTTTGTATATGTAAATGGGACTTAGTATATGTGTATAGATTTGATGGACACAGCTCGATGGTAGTTCTTTTTGTATATGTAAATGATTTTTGTTATTACGAATTGTTTGTATCTGTAGTGCAGTTTAGCTCACGAGAAAAAAAACGAATTAAAGGTCTAGTCCAGGTCTTGCGCCGGGCGTGACAAATATTCAAGCCTTACTTAAAGCAACAAAGGTTAGAGTCACTAACAAAAATGACACCAAAAATTTCTCAGTTTGTTACCAACTTTTTTTTTTATATTATGGTGGGGACTTGATTTCTAGCAACTAAAATGATGATAAACATATAGGAAAAAAAAAAATTTCTTAGCTTCCAGACTTTTTTTTAAAAAAATTTTTTTTTTTTGTAACTTGGGATGGAAGGTTCAATAAAAATGAAGACAAACAAAAATTATATCCGATCAAGAATGAAGAAAATCGGACTTGGGATGAGGTAGGGAATGGGTTATGAATGAAATTGGGAGTTGAACGGAATTTAGAAGGAACGGATGAAAGTGGTGACTAAGTTGGGTTCGGACAAAGGAAAAAAGTAGAAGAGAGGCAAACTAGAAAATAGAACCTGGCTCTGATACCAAATGATACGAACCCCTCCAACTTGTGAGGAGACTCGTGATCGGATTATCTCGGAAGAGCTGCTTTAGTCTTGGCTTGGATGGATGACCTTGACCCGTTGCTTATAGGGAAGCAAGAACCTTGGTATAGGAGGATGCCACAATCGGTGATGTCGATCCTATTGATAAGTCTTGATGAATGCCACAGAATAACCAATAAGTTCAAAGAGTTCTTTCAAGAACCAAAGAGAAATTTAAACTCTCAATTTTATTAATAATTTTATGCTTAGGAGAAAATACAGGGAATTTCACGCCTATAAATAGACCAAAAAATATGAAGAATAAAAACTAAATTCAGCCACAAGGAAACTAAGATATTCGGTCCAAACATGAAAGGAAACAAAAAATAAAATATCTTCCTACGCTACACACACCTAAAATGTCCATAAGGAGGGAACTAGATAATTTTCGTAAAGAAATAAGCAGCGAATCAACAATAAATTAGCAGCAAATCAACAACAAATTAGTACAAAATTAGTAGCAAATCAGCATAGTCAGTAGCAAATCCCGATAGTCGACCAAATCGGCGCCAGTCGACAAATCAATGATAAAATTATCACGGGATCACGCGAAAAACATCCACAGTTCTTGGTCTAATTCCGGAGTTACTTTGATGACGTGGACCATCTTTGTTCCTCCTTTGGAGTTGAGGACGTGATCACCTTCCACTTGGGCATCTTGAATTAAAACATTAAGGGCTTCTTTGAATCTCTTAGCCTTAGCTCGTGTCATAGGGCCAAGTGGGATTTCAAGTGGGTTCGCACCCCATTCCTTAGCCATGCCTCAATCAGAGGTAAGGGTAATACTTCTATGCTTGCCAAAAATAGTAACCCTTATGCAAGGTCTTTTGGTGTTAAGTGCTACAGATGTGGAGAGGTTGGCCACCATTCCAATGAATGTCTTAAACAGAAGGTAGTGAATGTAGTGGAGAAGGGCGATGATGTTGTAGAGAATGAGGTGTGTAGACCTAATGGGGATAATGATTATGAGGAATATGAGCAGGAAGAGTACACTTGTATGGTGAGGAAGCTCATGTTATCTATGAAGTGTGGTGATGAGACTCAACGCCATAAGCTATTTCGCACTAGGTGTATTGTGCAAGGGAGTTTGTGTGATCTTATTATTGATAGTGGGAATTAGGAGAACATAATAAGTAAAGATGTTGTGGAGGGAAGAAACTTTATAACTTTTATGAATGACCTATCTTCACTTATGGGCGAGTGTAAGAAGACTCGGGAAGTGTAGTTGATGGTTGTGAAGGGAGAGTAGAGTGGGATTTAGTTGGGGCTCAAATTCTAGTGGAGGTGCAAACTTAGTTAAAGGAGTTTGATGATGTGATTCTTGAAGATTTACTTGCAGGATTACCTCCTATGTGTAACATACAACACCATATAGTTTGATTCCAGATGTTTATCTTCATAATCTGCCTCATTATAGGATAAGTCCCAAGGAGAATGAAATCTTAAGGGAGAAGGTAGAAGAGTTGTTAAGCAAGGGGCGTATTCAAGCTAGCATGAGCCCATGCGCATTTCTAGCTTTGTTGACGCCTAAGAAGATGAAAGTTGGTGGATGTGTGTTGACAGTAGGGCGATCAACAAAATTATCATTGGATATAGATTTCTTATTCCAAGGTTGGATGATATGCTTGATCAGTTAAATGGAGCAGTTGTGCTTAGCAAGATTGACTTGAGGGGTGGCTATCATCAAATCATAATCCGTCTAGGTGATGGGTGGAAGACAACATTCAAGACAAGGGATGACAGTAGCAAGCTTCAACAAAGAAAGTATGGATCGTACCAGATTGTTAAAAAGATCAATAATAATACTTATGTGGTTGACTTACCAAGTTGGATATGGATTTCAAAGATCTTCAATGTTGCTGATCTTACCTTGTTCCAACCATATATGAGTCTTGGATATCCAGAAGTGACTCGGGTTGGAGTTCTTCACAAGTGGGAGATGTCGTGTAAGAGGCGTTAGTCGAATCAATCAAAATCCTTATTTTTGGTTTTTTTGAGATATTATCTTTATTTTTTTTGAATACTATTTTTATTTCCAATTATCATTTTATGAATATTATTTTCTTTCCTATTATTGTTTTGGACTATTATTTTATTTCCTATTATATATATTATGCAGGAGTATAAATAGATGTTTTAAGAGTTTTGTTTTAGGAACTTTGACCACTTTTATCAATTTATCAAAAATTACAGAAGCTTTGCTTTACTTTGTTTGGATTGAGGGTGGTCTCTTGGTGAGGCGATGTTATTCTTACATTGATCAATCGCTTTACACGTTGCGTCAATGCAAGAGTTGGCCATTGGAGAAGAAAACTCAAATGAGGAAGATTCTAGATATATTAGTAGTGCACCTGGTTCAAAGACAAAGACGACAAAAGACTCTTTGAAGGAAAGGACCCCAATCATTAGAGTAGGCTAGTATGAGCATACTTATTAGCCTGCTCCCTATCTTCCTCAGATTTGTTCTCCATCTTTATCTTTATTTTTCATTTTCATCTTTCTCTGCCTTATATGTTCCATTTCTCCAGGCTTCACTGAGGTCAACTTTTCAAATAAAGGTGAAGATAGACATGCCTTTAGATTTGTCTTTTTTGGACCAGACCACTCCTACCCCCTAGTTCTTAGTGTGTCCTCCTAATGACTCATATGTGGCTATTTTTTCTCTACTATGAGCCATTTTCTTAGCTTGCATCGACTTTCTCTATCACCCAGAAGCAAAATTGATGTTTTTTATGTAGCTGGTGGTGTTAGTATCGACTTCCAAAGTGCCTCAATCCAAGGTATTCATCTCAGAGGCCTTAGTTCAAACTTATTCTATTTTCCCTGCTTTAGATCATGCTCTAAAGTCCAACATAGAGATTTCCTCCAAATTAGATGCCTTAAAAGGATAGAAGATAGAGTTTGAGCAGGCCTAACTTGCCAAGAAACAAGCTACCCAGTGGTTGAGTGTTTGAGCGCTGAATATGATGCTCACAAGGCGTATTAGAGTGTGGCGAAGAGTGAAGATGGAGAAAATTAAGCTAACCTCTTTAGTGGAACAAGGTGAAACCGTAAGGAAGCAGCGGCAGGCATCAATGAGAGTCTAGTCCTTAGGCCAATTTTTAGCTTCCCAAATTAAAGAGACAACAAGATTAGCTTCAGAATTGTAGACAATTGATGCCTCTTGCTAGCACGGTCTTGGCTACAGGGATTCTCTACGTTCTTTTGACTTCTCCATGATATGAATTTGACATTTCTGAACAATCATGACCTAATGGAACTTTGACTTAGGAACTTTGTATCCATTTGTTTGACAATTTTTTTAGTTGTAAAGCTTCCTTTCAGAACATTCTTCTTTATATTATCTTCTCTATGCTTTTTGTATTTCATAGCCTATGTTTGCAATGATTGACTTGAAATTTGTTATGATCCTTTTAACCGCTACAGAGTGACCATGACCTACCATTTTGCTTGGTGGAAGGAGGAGGAGATTTTGGGATGTATTCTTAAGATGTTGAAAACTCATTAAACACTGCACAAGCACACTTACAGCCATGACATTACATTAGTTGATCAAGATAGCACTAGGCCTACCTTTAGATGTGTGTTGAATGTTGTGGAATAATTGTTTGTGGAAAAATCAACGTACATCGTACCGTACACCTCTGACCATGACATTGCATTAGTGGGCCAAGGTAGCATTAGGCTACCTTTGGTTGTGTTGAATGTTGATATGATTGTATGAAAACTCATTGAGCAGTAGCACCACGTACTACAGCCCGTGACATTACTTTAGTGGACGGGGTGGCACCCGGACTTACCTTTGGATGTGTGTTGATGTTTGTGGAATAATGTTTTATTTATGTTGTGATTAAAGTAGTCATGGACTGCTCTTTACTTGAGAATACATACTACGTATCGGATATAACATTGGAGGGAATTTTGAATCACGTAAAAAGCGGTGGTTTCAAAAGCCTACTCTTTGATTATATTGAGCAGTATACATTGGAAAATTTATATGTTGAGAATCGATTGCTTAAAATCCTACTCTTTGCCTAAAACATAGAATAAAACCAGGTATTGTGCTATAGAAAACTTGAATGCTTGAGAAAACAATGGCTTCAAAAGACTACTTGATATATGTTTATTCAACACATAGAATAGAATAGGTATTATGCTTGATAAAACTGAATGATTGAAAAAACAGTGGCTTAAACAAACTACTTCTTGACCTTAAAATATAGGATGATACTATTTCCCCGACATTGTCCCCTTGAAGGCGTGGGATTGGCCTGAATTCTTACAGGAAGTTTCTCTGATTTTCCATGGTAGTACTTCTTAAGGTATTTCCCATTGATGAATCTCTTATGTGGCTCTCCTTGTAGGCTTGCTAACCAATAGGCATTTCTAAGTAGTACTTGATGGGTCCCTCCCAGTTAGGAGACCATTTTCCCAATTCTTTGTCTTTGGAACCAATTAGTAGTATGATCTTACAAACAAGATCTCCTACTTCAAAGCTCTTTCTCTTGACTCTCTTGTTGTAGGTCTGAGCTATTTTATTTTTTTGAACCAACATATAGTTGAAAGCTTGCATTCTTCTATCATCTGTAGATTCGAGTTCCATCGTCATGGCCTCACTATACTCTTGAGGAGTAAGACCATTTTTCTTGGAAACTCTTAGAGAAGGCACCACTACTTTTATAGGGAGTACTACATCTTGTCCATAAGTCAGAGAAAAGGAACCCTATGAACTCCTTTTAGAAGTCCTATAGGCCTGATATAAAATCATGTGTGCCCTCTAGGATTCTCCTTGACGTTTTCTCAAGATCCTATCAACACTTTGTAAGATGCTTATGTTTTGTATTGGCTTTGAGCATAGAAAGGTTGATTTTATGAATTGTATCCATAATCATAGCACAATAATTCTATCTCTTCTATGGAACATTGTTCCTTGATCGGTAGTGATAGACTAGGGAATCTTAAACCTATGAATAATACACTCCTTGATGGAGTGAATCACATCCTTACATTTATGCTTTGTTAATGGTATCGCCTACTTCCCAGTAGTAAAATAGTATGCTTAATACTAGGATGAAGTTGTGCCCTTTTGATGATGTTGGATGAATCTTCCCAATTGATCATGGCATCCTTTGAATGGCCATGACCTTACTATTGAATCTGATTCAACT
This sequence comes from Tetrastigma voinierianum, assembly GCA_016808115.1. Lineage (NCBI taxonomy): Eukaryota > Viridiplantae > Streptophyta > Magnoliopsida > Vitales > Vitaceae > Tetrastigma > Tetrastigma voinierianum. The sequence goes on along the minus strand of JAEQBH010006036.1, from coordinate 60,404 downwards.
GACAAGGATCCACCCCAAACCTATGAATAATTTTTCTCCTTGATGAATTGAATCACATCAATACAGTATGCTTTCTTATTAGGTACCACCTCCACGCACTTAGTGAAATAATATGTAGCCATTAGGATGAAGTTGTTCCATTTTGATGATGCCGGATGAATCTTCCCATTCAAGTCCATGGCACATACTTTGAACGGCCATGACATTACTATTGAATGCAATTCAACAACAGGGATCCTCTGTATGCTTCCAAACTTCTGGCATTGTTGACAACCTTTAGAGTAAGTGATGTAATAATTAAGAATGGTCGGCTAAAAATATTTGTGTCTTCTAATTAACCAACTCATCTTTACTCCAAATTGATGGGCTCCTAAGCTTCTTCGCCCAGACTTGCTTCATAACGTCCATCTTATTTGGGAAGATAAACATGAGTAATAACCCATCAAATTATACTCTATATAGTTCTCATTCTAGTAGAACAAAATTTTGAGCTTGACCTTGCTATTACGTAGGGAACCCTCTTGTTTTATCATTCTCGAAATATTCGAACTCTATTCTCGATCTCTGACGATATTTCATGTCATTATTGAATATGTCTAGGTCGATTCCCCTTTCAAAAATTGAAGGGAGATTATTCTTCTTAATCATGATGAGTTTATGGGCCAATTCTTCACCCATTTTTACACCAAAGGCTATTTGAGAAAGTTCATCAGCTCCCGATTTGATTCCCTAGGCACATGTTCAAATTCCACATTATCAAAAGAGTCTAACAATTGAATGGCAGTAGTAAAATAAGGTGCTAAAAGCAAGCTGTTGCATAATACTCCCTTGTTAATTGCCGAAGACCAAGTGAGAATCTCCAATGACTCGAACATCTTTTGCCCCAAGATCCAATAAGATGTCTAAGCTAATCACCAAAGCTTCATACTCAGCTTGATTATTGGTGCATTTAAAGGCTAGATTGAAAGACAATGTAGTCTTTACTCCCCTTGGTGAAATAATCACTATTCTTGCACTAGTTGAATTCTTTGTGCTCGAACCATCAAATTTGAGGGTCCAAGGTTCCTTTTCTACTCCATAAATTCCTAACTCCCACACTTTGCTCTATCATTTCTAGGATGATCGGCTAGGAAATTTTGCCAATGCTTGTCCCTTGACCAATTTCTATGGAAAAATAAATCAAGGTGAATTTTGACAGAGCAAGGGACCATTTACCAATTCTCCTTATAATCAGTGGCCGGTTAAGCATGTACTTCATAAGGCCAGTATAAGAAACCACATAGACTCAAGACTTGATTAAGTAATGTCTTAGTTTGGTACATGCGGAGTACAAAGGCGAACATAATTTTTCAATTGGGTTTCTGTTGGATTTCATCCTGCTCATGGCCTTTAGAATTGTTTTGTGCCAAAAGACAACCTATTGATTCTTTTGTAGTTGATTGATAGGCTCGAAATGTGCTATATAAAATGTGTACGCCTATGTGCGCAAATGCATCCATCACCTCAAGTAATAAAGTGATAAATAAGAGTATCATCCCACAAAGATTAGGTTACTAACTACGAAATTAGAATAGTCCTAACTTTATTTGTATTGACATAAGGTGAAGTGCAATGGAAAAAAAAAAACTAAACTAAATAAATCCTAAACTAAGGAGTCCTTTAACATGCAAGAAAATGTAATTCTGAAAGCCTAGGGTTTGATTTTATCTAACAAATTCTATGGTGAGGCTCTACTTGTTCGATGATGCCTAAATTATATAATGTGGCGAATTTCACCTAAGCACATGATATTCTTTCTCAAACAATAACAATCCATCCTTGAAAAAGGTTATATTTTATCTCTACCTCAAACCATCATAACCAAGAATGTATTAAGTAATTGAAATCCAACAAGCCACATGTAACCCACAAATATCTCTTTTCAATGGTGAAACACGACATTCCATTCATGGTCTAACCTAATTATTGTTTCTCAACCTCAAATTAGGTCACAAATCTGTTGATCAATCATCAACAATCATGAGAAATTGAATGGACCATTTAATATATATAAATCAAAACATCAAAGATTACAAATCAAAGCTAAACAGCATGGTTCATTGTTTAGACTACTTCAAAACCTTAGAAAATGAGATTAGCTCATGGAGGGGTGAAATACAACCATAGCAAATGAAGAAAATCAAGAAAAGAGGAGAAGAGTGTAGATGAAACCCATTTCTTCTCTTCAAATCTCCTTATTCTTCTTCTTCAAGGCTAAGAATCGATTTCCCCCAAGAGAGATTTGCCTTTAGGTGTTTCCACCCAAAGGGTCTTCCCTTTTGCAGCCAAGAGAACCCATATCTTTGCTTCTACGGACTCTCCTCCCTTCAAAAAGACTTAATTTCTTTCTCTTATAAGCTAAAAACCAAGATAGGAGAAGAGATGGGCTTCCATAGCTTTTTGGGCCTCGACATCCACACGGTAGCGTCATGGATTTACGTTGGGACGTGGAGAAATAGGGAATTATTGGAAGAGAAGCGTAAACCACGCCCAGGCTGAACTCCACGTTTAGACCCAGTGAGCACTCATACTAAAGCATGAGTAACTCACGCTTATTCCAAAATTCGTCATTTTACGTCTCCTTCACTTTCCGATATCGTATCTTGCTCATCCGAACTTCGAATTGTGCGATCTTGATGTCTACGAAAAGCCTTTGGAGTCTAGAATCTGCCCATGCCAATGAGGGAGCCATCTAAGGGCATCACATAGGTGAAAGGATCACATGTTTCTTTGCTGATTTGGATGATGACTTTGTCAATTTTTTATTTATTTCGCTCATTTATGCTCAATGGTTAGCCTAATCACAAAATTGAGAAAATGGAGCATTAAGACACTTATTTATCTTATAAAACTACTAAAACCTAAGCAAAACATGGGGATAAAATGAGTATTTAAGATACTCATCATTGATAAATATAATTTAAGTGGATGGCCATGTATAGGAGGCATTAAAACAAGAGGTTTAGAGATGTGCTCTTTGATCTTGTCAAAGACTACTTGATGTCGTTCCTCCCACCTAAACTCTTCCACATGTTTTAGCTTTACCAAGTCAGAGAATTCCTTGGTTTACCGCGGAGTTAGAATAAATCTTCTTAAATAATTTACCTGATCTAAGAACCTTTGAAGTTCTTTCTTGTTTTGTGGAGCTTTGGCTGAAGCAATAACTTTTGCTTTATTCTGATCCACTGCTATCCCTCTTTGGTGAACTAGGAATCTAAGAAAATTCCTAGCACGAACTCCAAATGCACATTTTAGTGGGTTAAACTTCAACTGATGATGTCTCATCCTTTCAAAATTTTTCCTTAGATGACCTACATGTTCACTGGCTCTTTTAGATTTAACCACAATATCATCAATGTATACTTCCATGTGGTGGCCTAGCATGTCATGGAAAATGGCATTCATTGCCCTTTGGTAAGTCGCACCTACATTCTTGAGACCAAAAGGTATAGCCAACCATTCAATTGTCCCTATGGAACCAGGATATCTAAAGGCGATCTTAGGTATATTTTCTACTGTTATTAAAATCTGATTGTAACAAGAGAAACCATCCATAAAGGACAACAATTCATTATTAGCAATAGAATTAACTAACATGTCTGTAATAGGCATCACATACATGTCCTTAGGAATAGTGCCATTTAAATTCTTAAAATCCTACATACCCGGTTTTCCATTTTTCTTCATTATAGGAACAATATTTGTAACACCCCAAAATATACCCTAGCAGTTTTCAGACATGTTTAGGGTTTAATAAAAGTTAAATATGAATTTTCGGGAAATAAAACGAGAAACCCGGAAATTTTACAAGACATAAGGACAAAATTGTGATTGGTCAAAAAGGGGCATAAAAGTCATAAGTTTATAAGATTGGAGGCCAAAGTAGAAATAACTTAAGTTGTAGTGCAATTCCTAGAAGGAGGAAGGACAAAAAGGTAAATATAAAAAAAAATAATTATAATAGGAGGAGACTAAAAATAACTCATTTTCGGGTCTCCAAACAAGAGGGCTTACTGAAGAAGAGGGGAAGAGGAAGGGAGAAGCAAAGAGGGGTTAGCTGAGGGGCCAAAGGTATGGATTTCTATGATTTTTGGTATGGATTTTACATGGAAAGCAAGGATCTTATGGTTTTGTATGGATTTCTAGGGATTTTTATGAGTTCCAAACCTAGGGTTTAGTTAGGAATTGATCCTAACTCTAGGTTTGAATGAAATTGAGTTGAAAAACTCTAGCTTGGTTAATATAAGCATGGAATCCCCCTTAATACTATATTTTTGTATAAAGATGATGGACTTCGTATGGGCCTGACTTTTACCTAGGGTTTGGGTATGTGAAGTTCTAAACCACCATTACATGATGAATAAGGAGTGGTTTTGAAGTATGTATCGAGTATCGGGTTGGTCTGGGGTGGAACTATATGGAAAAGCGGGAAGAAAAACACACATTCCGGGTACTTTTGAGGGGCGGTAATTTCTGTGATCAATGTGAGTGGTACCCTACTTCCATAAGTGTTCTCGCTTTTTCTATTTTGACCAAAATTGCTCAGATTGGGCCATAACTCGTCATTTATGATCCGATTTGAGTTATTTAAGTTGCTAGTTAAACTAGACTTCAAGGAGAACCAAACATCCTGAATAGGCACCTTAAAATTCGAATTCTACGCGCCAAAAATTCACTCAAAGTGGGGCTATGTTCGCCAATTTCATGGTTCTATTTGAACACATAGAGTAGTCCCCATTGTTTAGGACATAAATCTTTGAGGTCCGTTCTGATTTGGGTGATTCCAATCGAGGAGAACCCCTTTAGCACCTTAGCTTTGAAGAGTACAAAGAACCAGTACAAATATGGAGTCAAGACACTGGAAATGGGTATTTCAAATAGTCCCCAGTGTAAATCGGTAATGGATCACTTGGTAATAAAATGCCATAACTTAGTTTCGATGATCCAATTGGAATGATTCCAATTTCAAAGTAAAAAATAGATTCATAGAGGGAACAAGAATACATGAATGACGTGGGTGAATACACAGTGCATCATATTGTACAAGTATATGAAATTCCATATGTAATGTGCATGAAACAAGGAAAATATAGAAATGAAATATGTATAGATGTGTTCAGCTTAAAATACTTAATACGATACTTAAACCCGAAAATGAACCTAAAACATGAACATGAACATGAAAGGTAATATGCCATGAACATAATGTGGCTAAGATCGCCTTAATTATCTCCTTGCATTTAATAAAAATAGATTATATATGATTACTATCACATATAATCGTAGAACTCCGCTGCCACTCGCATCGAACGACACGCACCTCTGTTACGTGGGCGCACACGTATAAGACTCAGACTCAATAGTGTACAAGACTCTCTCGACCGCAGGTTTCTCGACACATTAGTACTTCGCATTTTGATTAGTACTTGATACTTCCGATTAGTGCGACGACACTCGTCGCTGCTTCCTAAGACCCGGCGAGGAAGCACGACACCTCAAGATCGCATCAGACCTTCCGTAATTTATCATGGCCGCGGTCCTACCCATTCCAGACACCGGGTCTAGGCAATCCAACAGCTTATAGATAAGACTCAATAAAGAATAAGAGTAAAAAACAATATGGTAAGATCCGAATCGCATCTACGGTACCTCCTCTCACAGATCCTGCTCAGAGTACCTACGTACCCTCACAGATCCTGTTTATGCAGTACCCACGTACTTTTGTACAAGTAAAACTCAGAAGACTACGGTACTTCCGTGACGTGAATATAAGTGGTGTTCTAAGTCTCGTAATAGCTGCATAAGATCCGTAATACAAGTATAAGATCCGTAAGACAAGTATATGCCCGTAATATAAGTATAAGATCCGAATGACGGTGTATATGCCCGTATCAAGGTATAAGATCCTAATACATAAAGTATATGCTCAAATACAAGTATAAGTCTGGCATAAGAATAAGTTCCGTAATACAAGTATAAGATCCGAAATACAAGTATATGCTCCGTAATACAAGTATGAGATCCGAAATACAAGTATATGCTCTGAAATGCAAGTATAAGATCCGAAATACATGAATAAGCTCCGTAAAACAAGTATAAGATCCGTAAAACAAGGATATGTCTGTGAGTACAAGTATAAGTTCTGGCAAGACTCCACGCAGCACCTCAAGAGCGTTTGCTTCAGAACTCCTGTATCACGGTAGATCTCTGATAAGTATTAACCCGACAGGTTCAAGCAGATGTCCTTTCGAGATCCTCAATAATTATAAGTCCGAGACAAGTATAAGAATAAGTCTTATATATATGTCCTTCTGGGAGATCTCGAATACGATATCGTCTGATACAAGTACGCCATGTGTCTGGGGAGAGCCGAAATCGTATAAAGACTTCTTACGGTACTTCCGCATAAGAATAAGTTCCGCAATACCAAGATAAGTCCTCAGAATACAAATATAATCTCTATAGTACCTACTGGTACCTCCAAACAAGTGTAAACTCCGTATTATAAGTATAAGCCCTATCGTATACGTATAAACTTTGTAGTACCTAAGGGTACCTCTGTATAAGCATAAGTTCTGTGAATTCCTACGGGAGATCTGAGATAGATATAAGTACTAGTACGTGTATAAGTACCTCCGTATAGGTATAAGCTCTGTAACTCTTACAAGAGATTGGAACAAGTATGTTTGAGATAAGTATGAGTATGTGGATAAGGACCTATAAGTACATGTATAAGCCCGCATTGTATACGAGGAAATCTATATAAGGCGGCCCCACGGAGATAAGTATAAGTGCATGCTGTGTCCCATGGGAGATAAGTATACATAAGTGTCCTACTGAGATCTAATAAGAATAAGTCCTACTATAAGTGTAAGTTCCGAGTAAGTATAAGATATAAGCACCAAAAGATAAGCTTCAGAGTACGTACGGTAATAAGCTCCAACTGCATGGGAGATCCGGTCATATAAGTCCTACAGGCGATAAGTAATTAAGGTTCATTATATGAATGCATGAAAATTCCTGATATCTCGCATTGTTTTATGCTTTAAATGTGGATATGCATAAGATATATGTTTCCCACTAAGCGAGTTTTTAGCACGGGTTTTTAATCCGTAGGTACAAGAGAAGACGCCCAAAGCTTCTCCAAAGATATCATTGGCTAAGACACTAAGTAGGGTTCACTACATGTAGTTTCGCATCCGATTTGTAAATGTAAAAGTACGCTTTTGTATATGTAAAATGGGACTCAAAGATATGTGTATGTATTTTGATGGACAATTACTCCTAAGTGGTAGTTCTTTTGTATATAAATGATTTTGTTATTAAAGAATTGTTTGTATACCCATGTGTACTAGTTCACTCCGAGAAAAAAAAAAACAGTAAAGTGAGTCCCAAGATATAGTCTCACGCCGACTCAGGCTTTGATCCGCCATTCTGGGTTGGATCAAATCTGGGGTGTGACAATATTTGCTAACTATCAATTAACATGCCTCAGCCCGATGAATTTTTCCTTCAAGAGTTTCTCAATTTCCTCCTTTATCTTTAGCTCTACTTCCTTGGACATTCTTCTAGGTGGTTGTTGGAAATAATGGAATCCGAGTCTGATGGGAAGACGATGTTCCACAAGGCTCCTATCCAATCCTAGCATCTCATCATAATTCCAAGTGAAGCAATCTTTGAATTCCTGTAATAGTGATATATTTTGTTCTTTTAAGTTAGTGGATAAGAGAGAACTGGAGTAAGTAATCCTTAGCTCTTCCACAATGTCAGGGTTGACTTTTTCCATAGGATCATGTACTTGAGGCTTGTTGTCTTCCATTTTAGGAAGAGCTTGCTCCAAAGCTTCAATTTGAATTTCTTCCACCCCTTCATCTGATTCTTCTTCATAAATCACTTCAGCTCCACAAAGGCCTTGTAATTGCTCTTCTTCAATTTGATGCGACTCATCAAGTGGAGCAAACTGTTTCAAGTACTTCAAGTGATCCATTGTAGATTCCAAATGAACCTATTACAAGGGCACGAGCCAAAGATCTAAAGAAGCTAACTGGGCTTATCTTAAGATATGTGGGCTGAAACATACGGGCCAAGAATCTACACTGTCAGTGAAGGAGCTGACCATGATTCAAGCTACCATTAATGTCAAAGATCAAGCTATTGAAGGTTTTTGGGATGAATCAATGCAAATTAAGGAGCTCGGGCTTATGTCCATCCTTTAGGTAGGCTTATTTGGGCTTAAACTTGTTTGTTTTGGGTTGTATAAACAAATTTTGGCTTGTTTTGCAAGTTTGATTAGCTTGATTAGCTTGTTTTCCAAGTTTTGTCTTTTACATTTTGTAGAAGTCTTTAATTTGTCAAGCTTTTCCAAGGTGTCATTTCCTAGCCTAGTTAAATCAACTTATATAACCTTGTATCCTAAATTTGAGAATCAATGATATTTTAATCTTCTATATTTTCATAATTAGAGGAGTTCTTCTTGGTTCTTCATTGAACTTTTCTAAACTATCAAGGATTGATCAACCTTGTAGGCGTTTCTTAACACTTAGGGTTCTTGTTTCTTTATATTCAAGAGTTCTAAAGGGATCAAATGTGATTTTGATTTTAGCTTTCAGGTGTTTCTCATCTTTGACTGGATTCATGGGATTTGGTTCCTTATGGGTTTGCATCATCGTGGTATCAGAATTTCACTCTAAAATCAGGTTTTTATCTTTTATCGCTTTGTGTTTCTACTTCATTTTCTTGATTTTCTCTTCCTTCCATCTTTCATCCTTATTTCAATCCAAATTTTGTTTTCTTTTTTTTCTCATTTCCATTATTCTCATCTCATGATTTTTGTTTGTTTTCGTCCATCTCTTTATCCTTCTCATCACCATATTCAATTTGTTTGAATTAGATTGAAAGAAAGAGAAAAGAAGAAAAAAAAAGAGAGAAAAGAATAGAAAAAAAAAAGGAAAGGAAAAAACATAAGAAAAGAAATCTACAAAAAAAAAGGGGGTGGGAAGTACAACAAAAAGAAAAGAAAAGTTAAAAAGTCACCTAATAAATAGTAAGTGTATCTCATCTTCAAACTTTTGTTATTCGGGTTCTAGTTTTTCATTCTCAATGTCAAAATTTCCTTCTAAATCTTTGCTTTAAGTGTTAATTTGAATTCTACAAGAATTGAGATAATATTTGATTGAGTTTGGCTAGTTCTCTAAATAGCCTACAAAGGAAGACTATCCGAGTGGAAAAAGGCAAGAGTGTGTGAGCTCAACATCGAGAAAAGCCTATAAGAGTTAAATGCAAGGGTAGAGTGACATCTTTTGAGGGCAAACATGTGAGGGAGTGTGTGAGGAATTTTTGTTCTCTAACATTTTATTTTGCAAAGCCAAGTGCATGTAATGAGGAGAAAACTCATGGAGAGATCCAGCAGAACTCGAATTTGCTCCTAAAGCTATGTAGAAGCAATTTGATTGTTTTAATTTGGTTTTTAGAGAAATGAGGGACATGATGGATACACAATATACAATAGTAGCAAATTTTCAAAGAAGGCGTCCTAAAGGAAATCCTAATCTTAGAAGACTAGTTAGGCATGATCATGGGCATGAGGATTTGTTTGGATATAGAAATGAGGAAGGAAACGAGGAAAAGGGGATATAGGTTTTAAACTAAAGTGGCAGAAATAGGCCTGGAGAATTTAGAGTATGAGAAAAGAGGCTATAGAGAATATATAAAGAGAAAAGGAATGAGTAGATAAAATCTTGGAAACATCAATATGAAAATACCTTTTTCCCAGTGGAATGATCCTAAAGCATATTTGGAATGGGAGAAAAAGGTAGATTTAATCTTTGATTTTTATAATTACTCTGAAGCAAAGAAGGTGAAATTGGCGGTAGTTGAGTTTGAAAATTATGCAATCATTTGGTGGGATCAATTAGCTTCAAATGAAGGAGAAATAGTTAAAGAATTATAAACTTGAAATGAAGGCTTTCATGAGGAAAGGTTTAGTCATTACTATAGAGACCTTTATCAAAAACTTGATCTTACTCGGGGTTCAAGAGTATGGAGGATTATCACAAGAAATGGAAATAGTTATGATAAGGGCTAATGTAAGAGGAAAGATAAGGAGAAACCAAAATGGCTAGGTTCCTGAATGGGTTAAATAGAGATATAGCAAATGTTGTGGAGTTGTAGCATTATGTGGAGCTAGAAGACATGGTGCACATGGCAATTAAGGTGGAAAGACAAATAAAATGTAAGGGGGGTAGCAAAGTACATATGGAGCTCTAAGTTTCCTCCATGAGATCCCGAGCGGAAAAGGAAGAAAAGTTGTTGACCTGAAGAAATTTAAGGGAAGGATAAAGTCTCTACTAATCCTAAAGGTAAAGCTGATTCTCGGTCTTCTAGAAATAGAGATGCTTTAAAAATGTTTTAGTGCTTAGGAGCAGGTCATAATATAGCTTCATAATGCTAACAAAGAAGGAGATGATTATGCAAGATAATGGAGAGGTGGTGTTAGAAGTGATAGTCACCATTCCAGGCCTTCTCTTAGGATGCTAGTGATGATGGTGTTGAATATCTGCGAGTAGAGGAGAATCCCTTGTGACCATACATGCTTTGAATTCTCAAGTTAAGAAGGAAGATTATATGGAGCAACCAAAGGGAGAACATTTTCATAGTCAACACCCATAAACAACAAGGTATGCAGTATGATTATAGATGGAAGAAGTTTCACTAATGTGGCAAGCACTATGTTAGTAGAGAAACTAAACTTATCAACCATCAAATACCCTAGACCTTACAAGGTGCAGTGGTTGAATGAATGTGGAGAGGTTAAGGTTAATAAGAAAGTTTTGGTTTCATTCTCCATTGGTAGATACAATGATAAAGTATTGTGTGATGTAGTGCCTATGCATGTTAGACATATGCTTTTGGGGAGACCTTGGGAATTTGATTGAAAAGCCAATAAAGATGGAATTACTAATAGGTATTCCTTTGTAATGAACAACAAGTCCATTACACTTGCACCTTTGACACCTATGCAAGTGTATGAAGATCAGTTCAAGTTGAAAAACAAGAAAGAGAAAAAGGAGAGTGATTTGAAAAGTGAGAAAATATCAATAAAAGGGAAAAGTGAGTTTTTATGCAAAGGAAAGTGATGTGAGAGTTGCTTATTTTGCAAACAACCTTGCTTTGTGCTTGTTTACAAGGAGGCTTGTTTGAATACTAATGATCTTAGCCCTTCTTTTCATAGTGTTGTTGATTCTTTGTTGTAGGAATTTGAAGATGTGTTTCATGAGGATGTTCCTAGTGGGTTACCACCCATTAGAGGTATAGAACATCAGGTTGATTTCATTCCTTCAGTAACCATTCCCAACCGTCCATCCTAGGCGTAATCCATGAGACTAAAAAAAAGAGCTTTCAAAGAGAGTTGAAGGCTAATGGCAAGGTCATGTTCGAGAAAGTTTGAGTCCTTGTGCGGTTCCAATACTTCTTGTACCTTGAAAGATAGATCTTGGAGAATGTCGTGGCTCTAGGGTTTTGAGCGTGACATAATGGTAAGTATCGCCATCCTGTCCTAGGTTAGATGATATACTAGATAAGGATTTGCATAGGCTATGTCTCATAAATTGATTTAAAGTCTGACTACCATTAGATTAGGATGAGGGAAGGAAGTAGTGAAAAACTACGGCTAAAAATATTATGGACTTTATGAATGGTTGTGTGCCTTTTGGACTTACTAATGCACGAGCCTTTTATGAGATTAATGAAACATGTATTGTACATTCATTCAGGAAGTATTTGTTGTATGCTGATGACATGTTAAGTGTACAATAGGGATCTTGATGAACATATGAACCATTTTCATTGTGTACTTGATATATCAAGGAAGGAAAAGTTGTTTGCTAACTTTAAAAAGAGTAGTTTTTGAATGGATAAGGTAGTTTTTCTTGGTTTCATTGTAAGTGCTCAAGGTATAGAGGTTGATGAAGAAAAGGTAAGAGGAATCAAAGAATGGTCAACACCTACAAGCTAACTGAGGTGAAAAGTTTTCATGGATTTGGTAGATTTTTCAAGCATTTTGTAAAGGATTTTAGCACCTTGGCTGCACCACTCACTGAAGTCATTAAAAAATCCATTGGTTTTAAGTGGGGTAAAGCACAAGATGATGCATTTAAAGTTCTTAAGGATAGGTTATATTGTGCACCTGTATTGGCATTGCCTAACTTTAACAAAACTTTTGAGATTAGTTTGGATTGTTCAAATTAAAGTATCGGAGTTGTATTGTTCTTTGGAAAGCGACTGTGTATTTTAGTGAGAAGTTGGATAGGGCAACCTTAGTTATCAGCATATGACAAAGAGCTTTATCACTAGTGAAATGTTGTGGACTTGACAACACTATCTTTAGCCTAAAGAGTTTGTGGTTCCTACAGATCGATAAAGCATCTTCGAGGTCGAGTAAATTGAACAAAGGCATCTTCCAGATTCTTTGGAGCTCATTGAAACCTTTCCATACGTGATCAAGTACAAACAAGGTCAGGAGAATATTTTTGTAGATGCTTTATCCCAAAGGTATGTTCTTCTTACTTCTCTAAATGTAAGGTTACTTGGTTTTGAATATGCTAAAGAATTGTATGTAAATAATAGTGACTTTGCTGATGTGTTACTAGCTTGTGTAAAGGGGGCATTTGGTAAGTTTCATAGAGTTGAGGGGTACTTGTTTAAAGAAAATAAGTTGTGTTCCTCAATGTTCTATGTGTGAGTTGCTTGTAAGGAATCCCATGGTGGAGGGTTAATGGGACACTTAGGTGTGAAAAATACCTTAGATGTCTTGCATGAACGTTTCTTTTACAATGAGACGTGATGTAGAATGGCTTTGTAGTAAATGCATAACCTGTAAAAGGGCTAAATCTAGAGTCTTACCACATGGTTTGTATACACCTCTGCATGTACCTAGTGAACCATGAGTAGATATATCAGTGGATTTTGTTCTAAGGCTTCCTAAGTCAAAGAGAGAAATGGATTCAATATTTGTGGTAGTTGATAGGTTTTCTAAAAGGCACATTCATTCCATTTTAATAAAAGAGCTATGATGCCATTTATATTGCTAACCTATTTTTCAAGGAAATTGTGAGATTTCATGGTTTGCCTAAAAGTATTGTTTCTAATAGGGATACAAAGTTTCTTAGTTATTTTTGGAAGGTTCTTGGGGATAGTTTTGTACTAAATTATTATTTTCTATAGCTTATCATCCACAAACTAATGGTCAAACTGAAGTTGTCAATAGAACTTTAACTCAATTGCTTAGGACTGTCATTCAAAAGAATTTGAAAATTTTGGAAGATTGCTTGCCTTTCATTGAGTTTGCATATAATAGGAGTGTTCATTCATCTACTAAATATTCTCCTTTTGAGATAGTTTATGGTTTTAACCCACTTACTCATCTGGATTTACTACCATTACCTATAGATGATATGGTTAGTCTTGATGGGAAAAAGAAAGCTAAAATGGTAAGGCAGTTCATGAGCGTGTTAGGCAACAAATTGAGAAAAAGAATAATCAATATGCATCCAAAGATAATAAAGGTACAAGGCATGTTATTTTTGAACCAGTGATTTGGGTGGGTGCAGGTGAGAATAGATGTTTCCTTGCCCAAAGGAAGTCTAAGCTGGGTACCAGAGTTATGGTCCATTTCAATTCCTTGAGAGAATCAATGACAATGCTTACAAGATTGATATTCCTGGTGAGTATAACATTAGTGCTACATTCAATGTTTTTTATCTCTCTCCTTTTGATGTAGGTGATGATTCGAAGTCGAATCCTTTTGAGAAGAGAGGGGATGATGAGACTCATCAAGTGGAGCAAGTTGTTTCAAGTGCTTTAAGTGATCCATTGCAGATTCCAAATGGGCCTGGTACAAGGGCCTGGGCCAAAAGATTCAAAGAAGCTTTGAATGTGCTTATCCAAGATATGTGGGCTAAAAAAATGGGTTAAGAATCTACAATTTCCAAGGAGCTTACCATGATTCAAGCTACCATTAATGTCAAAGATTAAGCTATTGAAGGCTTTTGGACTGAATGAATGCAAGTTAAGTAGCTTGAGCTTATGTCCATACTTTAGACATGCTTATTTGGGCTTAAACTTGTTTGTTTTGGGTTGTATGTGTGGTCTTAGATATCTTGAAATGGGTTGGACGAATTTTGTCTTATTTTGCAAGTTTGATTAGCTTGTTTTCCATGTTTTTTCTTTACATTTTTCTAGAAGTCTTTAATTTGTTGTTTTTCCAAGGTGTTTGCTTCCTAAGCTAGTTAAATCAATTTATAATTACCTTTGTATCCTGAATTTTGAGAATCAATTGATATTTTGATCTTTTATATTTTCAGAATTGAGAGGAGTTATTCTCTTTGGTTCTTCATTGAACTTTTCTAAACTTATCAAGTGAACTTTTCTAAATTTATCAAGGATTGATCAACCTTGTAGCATTCTTAACACTTAGGGTTCTTGTTTCTTTGTATTCAAGAGTTCTAGTGGATCAATGGATTGCTTTCCGAGGTGTTTTTACCTTTGACTGTGGGTTCACGAGATTTGGTTGCTTGTGGGTCCACACCTGATTAGTGTTCAAAAAGTGCTATTTTGAACCCTGTTTATTTAAGGTTATGAGCACTTTTTGTGTACTAATCAGCGTAATTAACCCGATTTGCATATTAAGGTCCCTAAGACTTAGCTAATTGTATTTTTTGTGGCTAATTTTGTAGTTTTTGCAAGCTATTAATGTTTCAAATTTGTTGAATCGATCTGCCACCCAGGAATTCGAGTTTAACTCAAAGATTTCAGACGTAAATAAGAATTGTAAAGGAGGAGCAAAAGAGGAGCAGAAGAAGAGCAAAGGGTGTGGAGCAATTTCGCACTGTGCGAAATTTTCCCGCACCTCTTTGACTTTTTGTCATTTTTACTCCCTTTTTGCCATTTTTGCCCTTCATGTGTATAAGTGTGAATTGAGGGTATTTTTGTATTTTTCTTATGAGAGCTTTATATAAGTTCAAACCCTTGTAGAGAGAAAAACGATTTTTGGCTTGGTGGGAAATACAGAGCACGGTAAGCTTTCCTACTGCTTTCTTCTTCTTTCATTTTCTTTGTTTTCCTTTGTTTTCCTTTTATTTTCGTTACAAACACCCCTCGAGGATGACAACCAAGGGATGATATTAAACCCCTCCATCCTTGAAGAGGAGGGCTACAAGCTAGGTTTTGAGTGCAAAATGACGGTTCTCATGTTTTTAACGCATGCATTTGTTGTCATTTACGTTTCTATCTCTCACACTAGGCTTAAATCCTCAGATGTGCCCCGATTGACCAAGATTTTTTGGCAATCTTTTTTAGGTTCAAAGATGTTACATAGATCCACTCGATATCTTGCCATGTCCTTATGAGTCATCAGGTAAATCAAAGAGGAATTACGTTGTAAACCCCTAGTTTCTATCTATAATCTCTTAGTGTTAAAAGATGGATTAGAAAGGTAAAATAAATCTCTACATTAGATTAATTGAATCTCATGGCATTAGAGAATTATAAATTTAAGGTTGACGATTAAAATAACGCCCCGCTTCGAGAGAGTATACGTGTATGATGTCAGAGGGCGATAAGAGCACTATGTCCAAATGTAATATTTGAGATGAAATTAGGAAATGATAAATTACGGAACCCGGAATTTTGGTGCTAGTGCAAGGGTACAATTGTAATTGACCATAAAGGACATGTAAGTCATAAAACAAGTAGATGTGCCATAATAGAAATAAAACAAGTTACAATTGCAATATTAAAAAAATTAAGGACCAACTTGCAAATTGGAAAATATTGAGGCTATAAATAGCCATGATACAAAACTAAAATCAGATTTGGTCTCAGCCTTAAGTTAGGGCAAAACGAGGAGGGAGGAGAATAGAGGAGTTAAGAGCAAGGAAGAGGAAGAGGATAAGAAGAAGATGAAGATAGTTTTCCAGCCCATCCAAGCCTCTGCACCCTCTCTTCTTTAAACCTCTCCCAAGTCCCTCTCAACTTTCTAAGTCAAGAACCAAGTAAGAAATTGCCTATTCTCCCTTTTCTTTATCGGAATTTCCAAAGAAGGTTGTCAAATTTCTTCATAGTAATTTTGTTGTATAAGTTGTCAGGGTTTTGCACTCAGAAATGGTGTCAAACCTAAGTGATTGTTATATAACCTTAGAGGATGTGTTTGTGGGTGTAAATGGTAGATTAGGGTTTGATTTATGGGCTGTTATAGGCTTGAGAATCATTGAAACGAAAATTTGTTTTTCACACACACAACCTAGTTGATGAAAGTTTTGAGTGAATTGTTAGTGTTCAAATGAACAAGTAATGTTTATGTGTGTGTTATGACCATATTAGACAGTAAATAAGCTCTGAAATTTAGAGGTTTTGAAACCAAGTTTGAGCATGAAAAAAAAAAAAAAAAAAACAAAGGAGAATGTTGGG
This sequence comes from Tetrastigma voinierianum, assembly GCA_016808115.1. Classification (NCBI taxonomy): domain Eukaryota; kingdom Viridiplantae; phylum Streptophyta; class Magnoliopsida; order Vitales; family Vitaceae; genus Tetrastigma; species Tetrastigma voinierianum. The sequence goes on along the minus strand of JAEQBH010006036.1, from coordinate 43,901 downwards.
TTTTTGAAGGAATTGCTGTCAAAATTTTTGTAAAACCCCGTTTTTTTTTTTTGGCTATAAATTAAGTTAGAATCATCCAAATGAATTGATTCCAATTGTTAAAGAACCATAAGAGATAGGGCTAAAAATGTATAGAAGGGACTAAGAGCAAATTGTAGCTCTAAGGCTCCCAAATATGGACTGAAAGGTGAACTCGTGTAGCCTCACTGATTTTGCTCATTGCTCTGGGTATGGCTGTAGTGTTTGGTCATATGGAGTTTCACTCATCCAGTTCGAGAGTGGATTCAAAATTATGAGTAAAATATACTTCTAGGGGAATAAGTTATATGAAGGAAGTTCAAGCAAATTTTAACCCCAGAGTGCCCAGAATTATTTCCAAGTAGAGCTATGTGCAGATTCTGTTCAGCTAAATTTGAGTAATCTGGATATGAAATACAATAACTTGAGTTTCGTGATTCAAATCGGGTGATTCCAATTGGAGAAGAAACCTTAGAACCATAGCTTCAAACGAGCGGTTAAAACAAAAGGCAATTTCTGTGTGACTAGAAGGTGATATAAGTGGAACCGCAGGAAGAAGAACGATGAAAAACGTGAGTCCCGAAAGCACGTGCTACCACCGCCTCGTTACGTGGTCGTCTCGCTTTCAGGTAAAAATATACCCTTTTCGTTCCAAGCCTTCAGAAATTAAACGACTGGCGCGTGATCCCTAAGGGTCGAAAAACTAAAACTTTTACATAAAAATCGGGATTAGAGAGTCTCGCTGAGTAGGAACAAGTTAGGAGGATATATAGAGAAAAATGGTCTTAATTGAGATTCTTGACCTTATAATTGAGAATTGAAATTTTTTTCACTAGTAATGATGAGGAATATTGTGTAGGTGATGGGCAGGGGAGCGACGTCCACGAGCCTCGTAGAGAAGCTTGACGGGGAGTGACGCGGCTTCAAGGTAAGTGGTTCGCCACTCTAAGATCCTTTCCCACTTCTATGTAATTGGTTGAGTTGGTAATGAATATGGTAGTTAAGTAATCTAAAAAGACAATATTTGAAAAGAGAGTTTTGTAGTTTCAAAACGAGTTAGATTTGTGATTTTGACACTAAGTAAATGTAGTTTTAAAACCCATGTATATTCCTTAAGATATAATGAGATTTAGCGTTATGTGACGATGCAGTAAATTCCATCTGTAGTCGTCCACAATAGAAAAAGTTAGCACTACGCGACGATGCAGAAAATTCGCACGTATGTTTCGCCATAGAAAGTATAAGCGCTATGTTACGATGCATAATTCCGCATTTAGTCGCTAATTGTATAGTTTACGACTACGCGGCTACGCAGAAATTCGTCAGAATGCCGCAGTTTTAGCACTACAATTACATGCAGTAAATCTGCATTGTAGTTGCTCGCGATAACCTTTAGCGCCCTACGCATCGATGCAAGAAATTCCTTAACGTAGTGGTCGAGATGATCAGTGTTTCACGCTGGCGTAGTTTTAAATCGCCCGTGATGGTTAAAATAATTATGATATACATAAGGTTTTTTTGAAAGAAATCATAAAACAAATGATAAATTGTCATGTTAGGAGTATGTGATATATATTGCACTAACTTGTTTGTTCATTTTGTAGCCAATTATATTCCATTGTGTGCTATCGGTGACTCCATGTGACGCCATCATTTTGTTGTCTATATAGGTGGGCTACTTATGACCTATGATGTAAAACTTTTTGTATGAGATGGATATGTAATTGAACAATACATGTTTAGGATTTTGAAATTTGTGAGTATTTGTAAATATTCATGCATTTCATATATATGATGCATCTAGATATATTCTACTTAAATTTGTAAGTTTAGATTATAAATTGAGAATTGAGTGTTGATGTGGCATGTCAGGAAATATGATAATGATTGCAAGTTTGGGAATAAAGAAGTTGGGAGAAATCGAGGTTTTACAGGCTGCCACTTTCTGACAGTACCTGTTTATCAAAATACAGCCAAGAGGCTGCCGAAAATTTTATAAAGTATTTGAAAGTCAAAGTTGCGAAAAATTTTTATCACTCCTAACTAATTAAAAGAAAATTTTAATTTCTGAGTTTAAACGAGTAAACCCATGAGAAAGAGGGTCTACTTACTTTCGATCCGACTAGCCTGGGCTGAGCAAATTGTTGAAGTGCGTCTTAAGTAGGTCCTCCGTACAAGAGTTTAGATAAGGTCCGAAGGGTCTCGCTCATACGCTTCCACCGCCACCATGAATGATAAGCAAATGCTATTTTTCTTAAAAGGAAAATTTTAGGTTAGTTTTTAAAGCTAAATGAAGATCCTGCCTGGGAAATGATTATAGGTCATCCTCCCCTAACGAGGAATGGAACCCAGGCCCTCTCACGCTCTTAGACTCAACCCCAGAGCCCGATGCTTCATATTTTTTCATATTTACTTATTTATTTTCAGCCCAACATTAAACCCCCTTGTTTTTACCAAAAAACTCAAAATCCAAATCGAATTCACCACTAATCAATGCAGAAATCATTTTGTATGAAGAAAACCCATCCCTGAGTTCGACCCTAGACAGTAGGAGCTTTAGGATATAAATTTTGTTGATTCCGCATACCTACCGCACACGAATCAAATGGCGCCGTTGCCGGGGATGGTGCCTTAGTGCAAGTGATGAATTGTTAAACTTGTGATCCTCATCACAAGTATTGGTGAATCCCAAACACTTTTTGCTTTTACTTTTATTTCCCCTAGCAGTTCACTGCTAGGTTGATTTGATTCTTATACTGTCCATACTAAAACTTCTTGTTTAATTTTTTTAGTTAATAGTAACATTTCTAGTAGCTCCTAGTTGTTCCTTTATGTTTGTCTGAAAGCTGTTTTCATGTGAGTTTATGCACCCATCGGGATAGAAACATTAATCAAAAATAGAGGAGGACCGTTGCCCACTGAACAAGGCTAATGCGGGTCTAATTAAGTAATGATGAGCTCAATCGGAGGTTGCCAGAGCTAACAGAAAGCAGGGGAACCCTAATGTCTATCGATCTACGAGGGATCACATACACCCACCCAGTAGGAGTGCACCCTGGCAGCACTCCCCCGCCGAGAAGTGCTCCGTGAGATCTCTACCTAGTTGCTCCTCGCTCCCAACCTCAAGTATGGAGAATGAAAACCATACACTCACATCAGTGGAGTTTCAGAAGCATGCGATAACTTTAAAAGAGGTACACCGATGTGCTGCTGGAAGCTTAAGGCCTTCCCATTGACTCCTCAAAGATAAAGCCAAAATTTGGTTTAATTCATCGAGCCAAGAAACCATCGAACTAGGCAGAACTAGGTAATTTTTTGAAGAAATTCTTCAAGGCAATACAAGACCAACACAATTTGAAGAGACAAATCTACACATTTGCAGCCCATGACGCTTGAAAGGTCGACAATGCTGGAGAGATAGCTTATCAAGGTATGCCCCACAATTCATGGATTTGAGATACTATGGATGTGGTGAATCATTTTATATGATGGAATGTCCCCACATGAAGCAACTGTTGTAGACCATGCAAAGGAGGACTTCAAGTAAAACCCTGGATGAGGCTACGATTTCCTCAACTAGAAGTTGACATCCAAGGTCACGAGCCAAATCCTGTGGAGGCATGGTAATTATAATCCTCAAGAACCCAAAGGAGGCATCATTCACTGCGTAGGATGAATTGAAGGCTATCCATCTCTGCTGCGATGGAAGAACTCGGAAAGAAAAGGCTATATGAGGTCCGCAGCAAGGATCGGTCCCTCCACGCACCAAACCATGCTTCAATTGCCAATCCACTGGCTTCACCAGAGAGCAATCGTCCAATTGTTCTCTCTCATATGATTTGATGATTAACACAAATGGTAATAAATAGAAGAATTTACTGATGTCCCATTATTAAATACATACAACCCTAACTGGAGAAATCCACCCAAATCTCTCTTGAAGCCTCACTTCAGCATATGTTCCACCCCAGAGCACAAGCAACAACAATGATGGGTCCATCTTCTCAAAGAAGAAAGAAATACCAAGAACCTCATCTAACGTTTAATGTGCTTTATTGCAAATTTATGTGGTAAGAGCTTGTGGAAGAGTAAAAGGGAATCAATACGTGCAATCGGGCTCCAATGAATTGATACTGGAAAGCACTGGAACAAGAAGATAGATGGGCCCCCAAAAGACCAATCGAAAAGATAATCCCAGTGACTCCATCACCAGATTTACTAACTGCTGAGGCAGAGAAAGTGAAAGATTCTCGCCCAAACTCACCCTAACTTGGGGGAGTCCACAGATAGTTCCGCCAAATAACTCTGCCTACGATGGATGAAGTAAAAGGCCATCACTTAAGAAAATGGCAAATTGTGTTAACTAACCAACATTTAAACTCAAGTTAAAGAGACTAGAGAAGAAGGAGTAATGGAGCCAATATTATAATGATTATTAAAGAAGATTCATTAAGATTACATGTTTCCATTTCCTCAAGACTGGTGAGGCAAAAGAAGTGTACTACAAGCAGCATCATAGAAGTGTTATGCTGTGTGAAGGTCAACATATACCCCTTCCTTGACATGATCAAACAAGTCCCTATGCAAAATTTGAAGACTGCAGCAAAATACAGGGCTAGCTGGTACTGACAAAAAGGCCTTCCTTAATCGAACAAGATGGGCTCCATCATCTGCAAAACCCAGGAAATGTAACATGTGATCCAGTGGACCCCCACCATTTCAAATTAACATTGAGTGGACTCGCATAGATGCACCGCCGGATCTGGGAGCTGCTGGTCAACCCACCGGCCATACCTTCAAAGGTAAGGAGCAGCTTAGGTCTGGGGGAGCCAGTGGCTCACCAAAGATCACTTCATCCCCAGTCATCACCTCAAAAAAAAAAAAAAAAAGAAAATCTTGGCGTAAGAAGCTGAGGATGTTTTGGTGAAGGTGACAATCTTTTTTATTATTCTGGATTTCATAGTTCTGATACTGAGTTTATAAGGGGGCAGCAACTATGCCCATTATACTTGGGAGCCATTTTCGCCAAGGCATCTGGTTTGCCAAGTAATCAATTGTTAATGGACGTCATGCAATTACCTTCGCAATACATGACTTGTTTAATATCTTCCACCTAGGCAAGAAATTAGCAGAGGAGCAAGAGCAGAACATGAAGACTTCATGGAAGCGGGGCTTGATTTAGGGCTGAATTTAACGTCATCACATTCCTCCAAGACTACATCACTGAGCCCCCGTTGACTCACCATGCGCGTAGAAAGTGCTTAAACAAATGAGCAAAACTCAACTCACATACCACCACGCACGGAGGACTTCCCTCCCTACCCTCCATGAACCGTATGACTATTCGAGAGGAGTGCTCTTGACAAGAAATTAAAGCCAATTCAATTTTTTGTGAAGCGGACTCTCCTCCAATTTCACCATCACTTTTCTCACTTCCTCTACATTTTGTTTTGCTTTTTCCTATCTATTTTATTCCTATTTCGATTATTAGTTTTTTATATTTCACAAATTTAATTTAATCTTTGTTTCAGCTATTTTTCTTTATTTTTCTTTGCATTTTTTTAATTTTTTTATGTGTTCATTTTTTGCGCTTCACAAAATTTAGCAGGGGACAATTTATTTGTGCTGAAAAGCCTATAAATTTTTGCAGCAGGAAAATTGCAACTTAAATTCTTTTCGCACCAAAGGGAATTCTCACTAAACAAGAAATTTCCATTTTGTTTCATCTATAACTTTCTCATCCGAACTGCTCGGGTAATTCTTTGGTATCGTTGGAAAGCTTAAAGAGTGTAGAATCCAAATATAGCTAGAAAGAACACTTTTGAAATTATTATAAAGGTGTAATTTTCAAAATGCTCCAACTGGCCATTTTTTTCCTCTCTTTTCTTCTCCTAACTTGTTCATTTGAAGCCCAAACGAAGTGAATAAGGTGTCGGTGGAAAGCTTGCGAAGTCTCCTATACAAAAACGGCAAGATCTCTTATCAAGGGAGGTAACACTCTTCAACTTTCAATCCAAGCCCCAGCTATGACAATGTGACATTTAGTCAGAGAGTTATAGCGAAGGAAGTGGCATTTTTATGTTTTGTACATATTTTGAGAGCAAGCCCATTTTGTATATTCGGTGGCTTGCTGTTTTCCTTTTGCGGAAGCTTTTATACTATGCCACTTACTTCTTTTCAATTCAAATTTCACCCATTTTGCACTACCATTTTTTTGTGGTTTCGCTAACTTTAAAAGTTGGAAATTTTGAAACTGTCTAATCTTGCTGATGTTAGATTGATGCCATGCCTAGTTGAGTGGATGATTAGTTGAATTCTTGTTACTTTCGACCTTTCTTCCACCTCTAACAACCACCTGCACACACATCGGCTCTAAATAGAATAAAGAACCACCCACCTCCTCAACTTTGGCAAACCTACCCTAGTTTTGTCGACCACTCCACAGTTAAGGACCCCATGAAAAGGAGGCCAATATGTCTTCCAAAATAAAAAAAAAAGTGGAAACGAAAAAGAAAAAGAAGAAAATTGCAACGCTTCGCCTTAAACCCGAAAAATAATATCCCGATAGGTATATGACGAAAGTCTTAAAACCCAGGTCTTGCCAACCGGCCGGGAGCCACCGACTTAGTGCCGGCTATACTGTGGATTTAGTGGAGTATGTGTAAAGTTGTAGGTGCCGGAGTCTCGAATCCATTCAGTCCCGGCGAAACCCGAAGAGTTGCGGTCGCAAAGACCTTGCGACTCGATGCCCTAAGCCTTAATCGCCGGGAGTCACCTGGATCCTCGCTACATGGACTTTGGTAGTCGGCCAAAGATCGACCCCTACAACGCAAAAGAGTTAAGTGGAATAAGAGTGGCCCTAATCATTTAGGCCGTTAACAGCCCCAGCGTGATGCTAGTGAGCTCGGGTTGTGAGAGGGCATTTTAACAGCTTATTGTTGAAACTCGATCAAACAAACACTTGTGTTTTGTGGAAGTCTCAAGTTGATTCACCGAGATGGAGGCTCTTTTTGATACTCAATTATGTATGGCATCTTATTCTCTCAAGATGGTTATCAAGTGGCTTCAAAGATTTTCATTAAGGGTTAGCATTACTCATTCACAACCTTTTTGAAACACCATTTTTGTGAACCTTCATTTTGTTATCGTTTGTATGCTCTTTTCTTTCTTTTTTCTTTTTCTTCATTGCTGACCAGCAATGCAGAAAAAGTCAGTGTGATTAGTGCCTGCAAGTGCTATTTTCAACCCCGCTATTTCATGTTATGAGCACTTTTGTACTCTTAATCACAGAATTAACTCGACGCATATTATAACCTTGCTATTCTACTGATAGCATTTTATGGCTAATTTTGTAGTTTTTGCAAGCTATTATTAATGCCAAATTTGTTGAATCGATCCAAGCACGAATAATCGCGAGTCGAACTCAAAAGATTTCTCTGTAGATCAGAAATAAGAAGGAAAGGAGGAGCAAAAAGAGGAGCAAGAAGAATAGGTGCTAGAGCAATTCAAGACTTTCTATGCGAATGACTCGTGCGAAATTTTCGCACCACTATGCGAAATTTTCGCACCACTGTGCTAAATTTTCTCCTGCACTTTTGACTTTTTGTCATTTTTACTCCATTTTCCCCATTTTTGCCCTTCATGTGGATAAGTGTGAATTGAGGGTATTTTTGTATTTTTCTTATGAGAGCTTTATATAAGCCTCCATCCTCTAAAAGTAGAGAGAGAGAAAACGATTTTAGCTTGGTGGGAAATACAGAGCACGGTAAGCTTTCCTGCTGCTTTCCTCTTCTTTCATTTTCTTTGTTTTCTTTGCTTTTTATTGCTGCTAAACACCTCGAGAGATGACAACTCAAGGTATGATTGGCTAAACCCCTCCATCCTTGGAAGAGGAGGGCTACTTCGGCTAGGGCTTATAAAATGATTCGCTCATGTTTTTAACGCATGCATTTGTTGTCATTTACGCTTTCTATCTCTCACTACACTAGGTTTAAATCCCTTTATATAGCCCCGATCAATTTAAAGATTCGCAATCTTTGGGGTTCGGGGTGATGCTACTGCCAGATTCCACTGATATTCTGCTAGTCGGTTTCGCAGAGTCACTCGGGTAAATCAAAGAGGAATTACGTTCACTGCCGAGACCATGAATGATAAGCAAATGCTATTTTTCAAAAGGAAAAATTTTAGGGTTTAGTTTTTAAAGCTAAATGAAGATCCTGGGCTCGAAATGACTATAGGTCATCCTCCCCAACGCTAGGAAATGAACCCGAGGCCCTCTCAGTCGCCTTAGGACCTCAACCCCAGTAGCCCGTGATGCTTCAAGGAGTTCTTTTTCATATTTTACTTATTTTATTTTCAGTTTTCCAAACATTACACCCCCTTGTTTTTACCAAAACCTTAAAATCCAAATCGAAATTCACCATTTTGAATCACTGCAAATCATTTTGTAATGGCTGAAACCTATCCTCGAGTTCGACCTCTAGAATCTCTATATCAAGCAAGAGTTTTTATACGGCAAAGAGGGAGCTTTAAGATATAAATTTTGTTGATTCAGCAATAACTACCGCACACGAATCAACACCATAATTTTTTCAGTAATTTTCTGCATTTGCATTTTGAATGCGATGGCTGCAGTAGTCGCAATCTCTTCATGAGAATACTTAATCATGAGTTGTCTTTTGAAGTTTTGCATCTTGGTCTTTAATTTCACTAGTATCTCTTGACTCCATATATATTTTCCTTGGAACCCCATCCTTCTTTTTGCCTTTGAATTTTATTAGACCAAACTCTTGGTCATAGTAACCGGCCTCAACAAAATTTGAAGTTGCGATGAAAGGTTGTTTGTCTACCCATACTACTTCTACTTCATCACCTTTTTCAAACAGTAAAAATTGGTGAAGGGAGGACGGCACACACCAACTAGCATCCAGTCTCTTCCTAGCAAAGCATTGCAATTAGGAATAGAATTAATCATAAAGAAAGATGATAATGAAGTCTTACTACCCTCAGTGATGTCAATAGGGAGTACTCCCAAAGTCTTAGATATTTCTCAAATGAAAGATAATACGCATTAATTCGCTCAACAATTAGGGGTTCCACGCCTCTTCCTGCTTCACATCCCTAATGGTATCACATTGATTGCTGATCCATTATCAACCAATACCTTGGACACTGGTTTGCCATTAAAGTGTGCTCTCACATAGAGAGGTCTTACGTGCCTTGTCATTTCCACAGTAGGTTTTTCCAATATGACCTTTTAGGCCCTGCTTCCTTAAGAGGAATCAATGGTGATTACCCTCTAACCATGTTTTTCCTCTGCTGGAGAATGTTCTTTCTCTACATCTACTAGGATTTCCTCCATCTCTTTTGAGTTGAAGAAATCTAGCAAAGCTAGAGAAATGGTTGAACATTTCAATGAAATAAGAAAGGTACCTATCAAAATAGTTCTCAAACTCATTTCCTTAGCCATCTCTTTAATATATCCATAACTAGACTCATCATCTTTTATAGTCTTCCTTCCAAATTTGATTTTCTTTGGAGTATGTATCGCCTTTTCTCTCAGATTCTCTACTTTTCGCTTTCCTGAAAGGCCTTCTGCCAGTTTTTCCCCATAAGCCTGGTCCCTACGGTCCCTATTTTTGAGTTCTAGTAAGCTTTTTGAGAAATTTCATTTAATTACATGCCATTTTTTGTCCAAGTGAACAGTAAGAGGGACTATAAATGTTTCGAGGTATTTTTCCTCGTTCAGAAGGATTGTTCATGCTCTTTCCTCTGGAAAAAAAGTATGTCTCTTTGAAGAAAATTCTTTTCTTTAGAGGGATTCTCCTACTTAATTTCATTTCTTGAATGCATGGGATACCTTCCATTCTTTTCCCCTTTCTCTAGCTGTGTATTAATTTTCTCCGTTTCCAAATCATCCATATGCACCAGATATCGTCAGAATCCATACCTTCTTTATCCTGACATTTGAGAAAATCTCTTCATTCTTCAGATTTAGCACCACCCTCAAATTAGTAGCAATTTATGTGGGATTGAAGCCACTGGTGGAAAAGGATCTTCATCAACCACCATGGCCTCCTTTTTCTCAAGGAACTTCAGTATTCCCTTGTTAATCATGTCTTGGATAATGTTCCTAAAACTCCAACAATAATTAGTGTTATGATTCTTGATACTTACAAGATACTTTTCTCCCTCAGTTTCTCTTGTTGGAGGAGTTGGTGATCCTGGGGAAATGTGATGAATTTCTTTCAGAGTCCCTACTTTCGCCACATCAAATTTATATCAGATTTCATGTATTAGAGGTCCGCGACTCTTTCCATAAGTCGTGATTTCTTTACAAGTAAAGCGAAAATGAATGAACTTGTACATAGGAGATCTGCTACTACTATTTCTTTAGAATTCACCTCTGTTGATTTTCTTCCCGGTAATTCTTCATCCTCTTTACCTTAGCAAGAAGTTCATATAAGTCTCGAACTCCATACGCATTAAAAATTTCTTCTTTAGTTTCATATCAAGTCCCTTGGGCCATCTTCGCATGCATTGCTTTCTTTTGAGATGAATTTTGCATCTATTTCTCATTATTTTGAAATGAGTAATGAATGACTTTACTGGTTCTCCACCTCTTTGGGTTACCCTTGATAATTTTTCCATGCAAATCTTAGGTTCAGCTTTGAAGAATTGTGTGTGGAATCGTCTCTCCATTTCCAGCTAATTCATAATAGAATTCTTTGGCAATGTTACATACCAAGTAAAAGCAGCTCATGTTAATGAGTTAGGAAATAACCTGAGTTTGAAGTAAGGGAAATTCTCATAGTTAGCCAATTCCCCACTTACACCATGAATCTAGCTACATGTGTTCCAAGGATTGTCCATATTCTCTGTGAGAATAAGGAGAATTCAAATTTATACCCTCGGGTAAGGATTCTCTCTATCTATTGCCTATGGATATAGCTTGTAGAATTCTAGGCATCCAATTTGTCTCGAGGCTCCTACTTATATAGCTCTCAGACGCTCCTTATTTCCTCCATGGCCGCCAAAGTGTGGTCGTGATAAAAGGTCGGGGGAATCTCTATCGCACTCTATTATTACCTACCCTCTAAGGGTGGTCAATAGCGCCCGCGCCTCGAGCTGTGAAGTGGTTCATTGTAAGCTTCGTTGCGTGAACTGCCGGGTGTTAGCAACAACCTTTGGAGGTTTCATTAATCTAATAGGATTATAAAATCGCTCACCATTGGCATTCGTCGAAGTTCCATCATCTCTCCTATGGGAAGGAAGATAACGATATTCACCTGTATAGGTGAGCCGGCGATATTGTCCACCTGGCTTGAAAATTCCTCGGGTGATGCCCCGAGCTCATCGATACGCTTCTCGTAGGTCGAGGGAAGAACTTTCGTCGTTGTCCAATAATTCAGGATCGCCTAAGATCTTCTCGGCGCATCGAGATTGCCGCTCTTACTTCCTTCTCAGACAAATTTCAACTGCTCGCTGTTTTTCGCCTGATTCATCTATCGGGTTATCATGGCTCGGGCATGATCAACCATGATTTTAGTTTTTCATCCATAATTTTGACTTGGTCTAATCGTAACCTTAATTTGTGCCCATTCTTCTTCAAAACATTGTGCAGTCACTGTAGGATTCTGCAAGTTCTTTCATTCTTAAATCAATTCGCTAAAATTTCTCTTATAAGATAGTGGGAAATGAATAGCAGCATCCACATTACCTTATCCCTTACTTCATGCCCGATTTGGCTCGCTTTGATGCATATTCCTCTTGGAGAAAATTTGCTGCATTTCTCTCCAGTTGTTCCACCAAATTTGGAACTAGTCCCTTATGTGTTGCTTCTACAGCATCAGATCATAAGTCTCGAAACTCCAAAATGATTTTACTTCAAACTTTAGTGGCATCTTCAACAAAGATAGGTCCCACTCCGGCAATGTATCATACTCAACATGTCTTAATAAACCATGCCATGATTAGACTTACTCTGGGCTAATGTGGGCAGAAGTAATTTTGCTTTATTCATGTTTGACTTAATTATAGTCATTACATTTAACTTCCACATACCATCTCTCACATACCCTTTCCCGATGTACATGCCACTTTTGGATAGTACAAACTTGTTTGACTCAAACACCAACCTGAATCCATGGTTGTTCAACAATGAACCAGATGCCAAGTTCTTTCGAATTTCAGGCACATATAGAACATTGGTTAGAGTTAGCTCCTTCCCATACGTTATCTTCAAGACCACTTTTCCTCGCCCTTGATCAAGTGATGAAGTTCCCCTACGAACCCCAACTACTGTTTAAAGGTGGAGAACATCTTCTTGTCCAAGCATACATGACTGTAGCACTAGTGTCAATCTACTATCTCCTCGATTGCATCCAAACTGGGTTCACCTTAGAGATTATCAGAGCTTAGGTCAATGTTGCACACATCCTCGAGATGCTCGCTAACCTTCTAATGGCTTCCTGGGTTTGTTCCTCTCGGTAGCTCATAGTCAAGAAAGATTTATGACCTTGCTTCCTACAATTGAAGCATTTCCCTAGGAACTTTTTCTTCTTGGAGACCCCTCCTTTAGGTCCCAACTTAGAGCCCTTCCCTATGTTGTGTTTCTTTGTCTTAGAACTTTTACCAAGTTCCACAAAGTTTGCCTTCACTTCTGTTGAAGTGTGAACCCCTTTCTTATTAGGCCCTCTGTTATCTTCATCAATGAAAAGCTGAACAACCAGATCCTCCATGCTCATTTTCTTTCGCTTATGCTTAAGGTAATTCTTAAAGTCATTTTAAGCCGGAGGCAGTTTCTCAATAATGGATGCCACCTAGAAGATTTTCACCCAATACCTTTCCCTTAGCATGTATCTCATGGATGATCACTTGAAGTTCTTGGACTTGACTGGCCATAGTCTTGAAATCTACCATTTTGAAGTCATGAATCTACCACGATGAATTTCTCGGCCCCCAAAGATCCCTGGGCTTTATATTTCCTATCTAGAGAGAATGAGAGAAAGAAGATTACAAGGGAAAGAAAAAACCCAAATGAAAGAAACAAATCAAGTCTTGTGTAAACACAATATCCTTAAAGTAAATTCGCCTTCTCAGACGGTGCCTTGAGAAATCTTCAGTGTCTACTTCCTAAGATTAAACAATCTTTGTGTGATGGCAATAACACCTTATTTACCAATCACTTCGGCAAACTAGAAAAATGAGTGTACCTCTATCACCAAACTGAGAATATTTTTCTCTACTTTGTTTTTTCTATATTCCAAAAAGAAAGTCCGAACTCTCTTTATATAAACTCCTCGGGGTAAATGGATGAAATGAATCGCCTCCACTGGCTTTCAACTTCAACTTAAGTGAATTGAAAAATAAATTCCCATAATGGTATTTAAAAATGCATCAACTCAAATACTCATAAAAACTTCAATCATTTCAAACCCAAGAAGGAAACTTCAAATAGATAAAAATCCAACAATTTCCCCACATGAATGAAATTGACACCAAAGAGAAGACCCGCGATTCTTCTCATGACAGCAGTACAACCGTTTGAAACCTACATAGAGAGTGTGTGTAGGTGTTACCCTTTGAACCTTCCCTTGTAGAAGTAAGTTTACTCTATTGACTAAACAGTAGACACGTGTCCTTGAACCATTATGTCATCTGTGTAGATGATGGACATACATCACACAGGAATCTTCCTTACATTTCTAGTTCTCACTTTTATGTTCGTTTTGGCCATGAATATGTGCCTGGTTTTGCAAGATTTTAATAGGAATTATGCCTTATTCAATTCCCTTTGAAGCGCCCCACCTCACACTTACATAGGCGCGATCTCTAAATAAGAGTAGCCTATGTTACTCTTCTAAAGCATAGAGATCATTAAAAGCATGACTTAAGCTTCTCTTTCACAGAGCATCAATGCTTCATCATAGAATGAACACTGGAAGATCCCCCACCCGTGATCAAATTAAAGTCTTTACAATTTAGTTGTCTTTGAACCTAGATCTGGATCTCCAAATACCTAGGTTTGGTATCCATCAGATAAATTTTGTTCCTTTATGGGCTTTAGTCCCATTCCCTTTAATGATTTTTCAACCAACTCTCTGTTTAACCCTTTGGTTAGTGGATCCACAATGTTATCATTATATTTTACATAATCTACAAAGATAACGCCAATTGAGAGTAGTTGTCTAATGGTACTGTGTCTACGACGAATATGTCTAGACTTACCAATGTACATACTCCTTTGTGCTTTACCAATAGCAGATTGACTATCATAATGTATGCATATTGGAGGCACAGGCTTTGACCACCTTGGAATATCCTCTAAGAAGTGGCATGATAGGCCGAAAGCGTGATGTGTATTAACTAAGTGTAGCGCCTATGTGTGCAAGTGCACACGTCATATTAAGTAATATAGTATACCTAAGTACGGATATCTATCCACGGGGAGAAGTGCGTTGCCTATTGGATTTGGCCCTATTATATTATTTGGACTTAAAGTCTTAATGAATGTTTTAACTAATGGATGAGATTAAACTAGATCTAATTAACTTAAAAGCATTTTACGGTGGAAACCAAAGATTTGCCTCCCCACTTATCATGGATTATTACCTAGAGGAATTACTATTCAGTCTATCAATGGTTTCTCGATGACGAGGTGATCGTGCCAACGAGATGCCCTCTCTAGAGGTGTATCTGCCTATCTTGCCAGTAGGGTTGGGTGCACCTCTGCCCCGACCTAATACTCTGAAACGACTAAATGTTCGAACGCTAATCACCACACTCATAATCGAGATATCTCTATTCGTTGATTTAACCGAGGGTCGCTCTACTCATATCCCTGGGAGTCCTTATCTCTTGATCTCAAATACCTAACAAGATCATGTTGATGTTGTCCAGACATCACCATGAATATAAAACCATGCATATAGAGCATCGATAAATCATAAATAAATTGAATAATATAAGTTTAAACCTTAATCCATTCAATTTTGACATGGTTCAACAAAACCCTAGAAATATATCTAGAACATAATGGAATTAAATACACGCATAATTCTATAACTCATGAATGGTTTATGAGAAAGGAAATTACAAAAACAACTGTCTTATTGATCCCTTGAGTCGCTGCTGCTTCATTTTCTCCTCGTGTTCTCCATACATTCTGATAATCCCTTATTAGGGTCTACTTGTGCTTTTATTATTCGGGCGAGAACGCGAACATCGCTGACGTTGGTCGCTTGACTTTTTCTTATGTCAATTAGACGTCCCCACGCCGCACGTCACGACTTCGTGGACGCCGAGATGTAGCCGCCAAGCCCCTTTCTCGGCAGCTCCAAAACAATCAAAACCACCATTTTCACCTGCAATGCACACACAATCCAAAAACCAGATATCGGGCAATAATGCATTTATTCAGATATAAAATAGAGATAAAATGTAGAAAAGACGCGGGTATGACATGAGCTTTTTAGGCACTCATCATGGCATAATCATTCATCATTTTCTCCACATTTTTCTAGTGCTATAAACTCATATTTCATTATGGATCTAGCAATAATAGTTTGTTTTGAAGATTTCCATGATATTGCTACACCTCCCAATGTAAAGGCTTATACTATGAGATTTTAAGTCTTTAACATTAGATATCCAATTACCATCACTATATCCTTCAAATGCAAATAATATATCTCAGATAGTACCATAGTCACGAGGTAAATCATAGGTATTTCACACTCATTATTCCTTGCAATGCTTCGCTCCTGGATTATCGTACTTCTGTTAGTTTGTTAACTCGTACAGTTACGGTCTGTGTATTGTACAACCTATTACACATTAGACGCTCTATTACCCTAGAGTATTCTACTTGAGAAATATTCTCTACTTTATTCTTGGAGAAATATAGAGTTACATCTACGGGTGTTCTGGCTATACCATAATTATCTTTGTCAAACCTCCTAAGAATATTGTTAACATAGTGTGACTGACTTAGAATGAGTCAATTTGATGTTCTTTTGATTTTTATCCCCAATATAACGTTAGAAAGTCTTAAGTCTTTCTTGTCAAATCTTGAATTCAACATGTTCTTAGTAGATGTAATCATCTCATCATCACTACAAACAATAAGAATGTCATCCACGCATAAGCACACAATGACATAACCATGTTCTCACCCCTTGACATAGACACTCTTGTCACATCTATTGATTTTAATCCACGTGACATCATAACATTGTCAAATTTCTCATGCCATTGTTTCGTGTTTGTTTTAATCCATACAAGGATTTTACTAATTCTACGTATTCTCTTCTCATTCTAGAGCCGAAAAACCCTTAGGTTGCTCCATGTAGATTTCTTCATCTAATTCTCCATTTAGAAAGGTTGTTTTTACATCCATTTGATGTACTTCAAGATTTCTTAGTGCAATAATTGCAAGCACCATCCTTATGGAGTTTATTCTCATCACAGGAGAATATGTGTCAAAATAATCTAGGCCCTTAGTTTGCCTATAGAATTTGATCACAAGTCTTGTCTTGTATTTTTCTATTGATCCATCTACTTTCCTTTTCCTCTTAAAAACCCACTTGGAAGTTAGAGGTTTACAACCTGGTAGAAGATCCAGTAGTTCCCAGGTATGGTTTTGCAGTATGGAATCAATCTCACTCTGAATGGCCTCTTTCCACATGAGACTCTCTTAAGAGTTCACTGCCTCTTTGAAGTTTTGAGGTTCCCCTTCATGCAAATATGTTAGAAAATATGGACCAAAAGATTTTTCTGTCCTTGCTCTTTTGATGCGTTTAGGTTCTATCTCACCATCTTGATCTTGACTATTTTCATTAATAGTCTCAAGCACTCGTTTCGATGACCATGGCTCTTCTTTGGATTTACATGGAAACACATCTTCAAAGAATGATGCATTCCTCGATTCCATTATTATGCTCTATGAATATTTGGGATATTTGACTCATGAACAAAAAATCGATAAACAGTATTGTTATGTGCATAACCAATGAAAATGCAATCAATAGTTTTAGGTCATATTTTCACCTTTTTAGGTGGAGGAATTGCCACTTTGGCTGGACATCTCCATACTTGCAAATTTATATGATGGTTGTTGTCCTCTCCATAACTCATATGGAGTCTTCTCTACTTTAAGACTATTACATTAAAATCAAATAGAGCATCAAATGGAAAAAGAAGAAGGAGAGAAAGAAGATTACACAGGAAAAAAACCCAAACTGCAGTAATCTTTCTTTCTCCTTATTTTTCTTTTTCTTTTTCATTTCAATGTATTCGAATTTTTTTGTAACTGTAGTACCCTGAAATACCCAAATAGTGTTATAACAAGTTTAGGATATAATATATGTTAAATTTGAAAATTTTCGGAATTTATACTGTTAAGTGTGAAAATGATAACAAACTAAATTAAATTCAAGAATCAAGGGTAAAGGGTAAATTGTAACAGTGACTAAAGGGCATAAGACAAGAAGTTTATATGCCAAAATAGAATAATGATAATTTGAAGTGCAAAATGAAGAGAAATGAAGGGGCTTTTGAGTAAAATGGAAAACTAACTAAAAATGCAAGGCCAAACAAGGCCTTAGACTAAAAATTAGGATAAGACCAAATGGTTCATCGAATACACTTGTCGGGCGGGAGAAAAGAGAGAGAGAGAGAGAGAGAGAGACGGTTGTTGAAGGGAGAAGTCATCTTTGGGTTCTATTTGTTCAAGCAAAGAGAATGAAGGAAGGAGAGGAGGAAAATCAAGTTTGAAGAAAAGATTAAGGTTAGGAACTCATCCTAACTTCTTTGAGCATTTTGTTTGGGTTTCATCAAACCCTAACTTGTATAAGTGTGATTTTAATTGTTTTAGTTCAGTTTGTGGTTGTTTTGAAGTTGTTTGAGTTGGTTGTGGTCCTCAATTGAGGAATGTTTGTATAAAGGAAATGTTGGGGTTTTAGGAGATGTCACAAAAATTCTCTAAACCCACGTTTTTTGTCTTCGCTATAACTGCTAACTCATCCAAATTGAGTGATTCAAATTAATGGGTAAACTAGACTTCTAGGAAAAACAAATCTCTTGAAATAAGTGTGGCCCCAAATTCTGACCCCATCAGACCATAAAATTGGCCAAAGTGAAACCCTATTTTCAATTTCGATACAATTCTTGTGTTTTGGTACGCTTTGGTATTTAGGCCATAAGTTGAGTTTCACTCATCCAAATCTTGAGTGATTCAAATTTCTGACAAACTAGGACTTCTAGGAGAACAAATATCCTTTAAACAAGTGTATTCAAATTCCTTAATTCCCATCGACCCAAAAAATTGTGAAAGTGAAACCCTGTTTTCTGCAGTTTCGACATGCTTTTGGTGTTTTGGTACGCTTGAGTATTTAGGCCATAAGTTGAGTTTCACTCATCCAAATTAAGTGATCTAAATTTCGGGGCAAACTATACTCTAGGATAACAAATCTCTTTGAAAATAAGCGTATTCAAATTTGATCCCATCGACCCAAAAAATCATAGCTTAAGTTGTTCGAGGAAATATTTCTGTAAAGCATTTGAAGCAAATAAATAAAAGAATGGTTGATATATGAGATATGGAACACATGAACAGTAATACAAACATGTAAAATGACTAGTATGATATCTCTAACTCGTATAAAACCTAATAAGCTTGATTTCCGCATATATTCCAAAGGGGATGAACAAGCAGGCATCAGCCAGGGATTACAAAGTTATAAGTCAGTCCCATTCGGGGTCATTAAAGTGGCCTCGTTTTGGGCCACATTACAGCAGCCCTATTTGGTCGTGTAATACATAGTCACTATCTCATACGTAGATGATACCTTCTGCATATACGGTCTGCGAGGTCATACTGAAGATAAGCATAGGTCATCAAGTTTGCATGCTGATGATACCTTCGAGTATATACAATTATCTCTCGTATCCATGTCTTTGGAATATACAGGCATAAAAAAAAGAAAAAAAAAAGATGATACAAGATGATACAAGATAATATAAGACATGAAACATGAAAAAGGCATGAAATATGCAAATGATACAAAAGATGCATATGATATGTAAAAGAAGTATATGTTTATAAGCTATTATATATGTAAACTAAAATTAAGGATCATTGCAAGTGGTCATATATGTTATATATTTCCTACTAAGCTATAAGCTTAGTAGGGGTGCTTCATCCGTGTAGGTACTGAAGAGGATATCCAAACATTCTCGCATCCGCCAAAAATAAGACAAATGCACAGTTCTCAACCCCTAAGTAGGTTTTGATTTGTTTTTGTATATGTGTTTGTAGAGTTTGTATAGTGAAATTGTATAGAACAAGCAAATGTGGGACTCTGATATATGTATTGCATTATTATGAACACCACTACGGTGGTTGTTTTATATGTATATGTTATAAGTTTTATTTCTTTATGAAAATATATGTAAATTGGGCCTACCTATGACAAAAAACAAGTTAAAGAGTCCAAGTCCCATGTCACGTCCCCACTCTTCGCTCTAGGCTGGGGTAAGGGCGCGACGATAAAGTGGTATCAGAGCCAGGTTTAGGTGGCTCTAGCATATAGTATAGAATAGAAAAGCATGTATCTAGTAATATGTTGGCCTAATGTGGATGTCCTCAGATTCTGCGGTTTCTATAGATGGATCATCCTTCGAATTCAACAAGAAGCAGCGTGATGTTAACCTCGAGATCGTGGGTTATCAACTTCTAAGCCTTCAGCAATGCCCCGCCAAGCCAAATGAAGCCTTGCCGAGGATATCTTAAGACATGAAGCAGGGTATCGAAAGATCGACAACTCCAAAAGCCCCAATAGACATGGTAAGAAGACATGGCTGAGGAATCGCACGGACAAACATGGAAGAGTCCGATAAAGCTAAAATCTGGTTAGCAAAGCTACAAATAATATTGGAGGAAGTTAGATGCCCTCCCAATAAGAGAGTATCATGTGCAGTCTCACTATTGCAGAGTGAGGCATATGATTGGTGGAAGCTAGTGTTGAGGAGTCCAAGAATTCCAAATCATATGCCATGGGAATTCTTTGCTCAAGAGTTCAGGGCTAAATATGTTTTTGATATGCACGAAACTATGGAAACAGTTCCTAAACAGCCAAAGGAACTTATCAATGGTTGAATATGAGAAAGAATTTAGCCATCGCAGTAAGTATGCACTGAAGCTGCCCTCACCGAGGCATTTTTGGCAGATAGCTCAAGATGGACTACATGAGTCCATAAAAAGATATCCGCGCCACAATACAATATTTCAGCAAGTAAATTTCATTAGTTGGTGCGTGGCAATGAAAGTGGTATGCCAAGCAAAGTAGTAAAGAAAGGCTCAGATTAATAGTTTTCTGTAGAGGAGCTCTTTCTCCCCTCAAGCAAAAGAGCTGTGAGAGTCCTGCCGAGGCACACAGGTCTCATTACAAGAGTGTAGAAGATGTGAAGCACTGCAGAGGTACTTCAACTGACAAGGAGAAGTCCTAGGAGTGCCTCACACATAGACTTACATTTGTGCGTGTGTAAATTATTGAAAGGAGGATGTTTAAGATGTGGAAGCACTGAACACTTGATAGAGAATTGTCCCCGAGAGTCAAGGGATAATATGAGTTTGCAAGGTACAAGAGGAGACCCATTACACCACCTTGACTCAGATCTGGTAGTTGAGGTGGCCCGATTCAACATAGGGATGTGGGAGGTATAGTGTCGAGATGGTGGATTGTCTTACGCCTACATAAATTTCAAGAGACGAGCTTACGCTATGAAGGCTGGAGGATCGTGATGCTTCAAGTGATTGCCGGTATTTTCTCTCTTTATGATATTGATGCATGTTTTATCAGACCCCTTGCCTCTACTCATTCTCAGATATGTGTACCAAACATGTGTTTGATAGAATGCCATCAGTAGAGCAATTACCATATGATATGCTTGTTACTAGTCCCCTAGACCATAGTATCAGAGTCAACCAAGTGTAAAAGAACCTCCACCTAATTACCTAAGTGATAGAGTTTTCATCGATCTACTTCTTACTTTGCCATTTCATGAGTTTGATTTTAATTTGGGAATGGATTACATTCAAACACTAGGCTATAGTTGATCGTGATAAGAAAACAAGAAGGTTGAATGTTCCTCGACCGCCGAGGGCCGTATGGTATCCAACTGAGCAAAGGTCAAATGTAATTTCACTATACAAGCCCGACGATCACGAGGAAAGGCTGTGAAGCCTGGCGTTTCAGTGCCTGACTCCAGAAGAGGTCACAGATGTGAAAGATCCTGTAGGTAAAGGAACTTCTTGATGTGTTTCCTAAGGAATTACTCTGAATACCACCTAAAAGAAAAGTAGATCTATCTATCAAGTCAGACACGTGGAATCCACTTCAACTTCTAGTGGCACCCTACCGCATATCTAACCGAACTAAAAGAGTCACACCCAACTACGTGGAGCTATTGGACAAGGGTTTCATCCGACCTAGTGTTTCGCCTTGGGGTGCGCCGGTTTTATTTGTCAAAAAGAAAGATGGCACTCTCCGGATGTGCATTGATTATCGGCAAATAAACAAAGTGACAATGAAGAATAAATATCCATCGCCAGAATAAGATCATTTTGACTGCTTGAAAGGAGCCGCTCTTTTCAAAGATAGAATTACGACCGATATTATCAACTTCAGGTGAAAGATGTCGACACCCGAAATGTCTTTTAGAACTCGACATGGTCATTATGAGTTTTTAGTAATGATCCATCTGGGGTCGACTAATGCACCTACTGCATTCATGTGACTCGATGAATAGTGGCATTCCAACCTTATCCGGACCCGCCTTGTAGCGTATTCATTGATGACATCCTGGTGTATTCTAAAGATGCACAGGAACATGAACATCATTTGAGGATAATGTTACAGATTCTAAGAGAGAAACAATTGTTTGCAAAGTTGAGCAAATGTGTTTTTTGCTTCAGGAAGTGGCCATTCCTAGCCATATCAGACCACAGAGGGTATCTCGAGTCAATCTCTACAAAGATCGGGCTAGCTTAGAGTTGGAAACCTACCCAAAATGTAAAATCGAGGTGAGGAGTTTCTTTAGGTTTGAAGCAGATAACGTCGATGCTTGTAAAGGATTTTCCGTCATAGCACATTCACTTAAGCAAAGTTACTCTGGAAAAGGTAGTCTGGCTGATGACAAGTGTCAATCAAGTTTTGAATGGGGCTTAAAGAAAATAATCGTCAAGTACCCGCGCTTGACTCAAATTTACGTAGAGAATATGTATGAGCACGCCAAAAATTGGTTTGGGATGTGTATTGATACAAGTATGGAAAAGTGGTGGCATATGCCTCCAAATCCGCTGAAAAACCACATGGAGAAGAATTATCCCACACATGATTTAGAGTCAAAATGATGCCCATTGGAAAATATGGCGATACTATTTATATGGTGAAATGTAAAATTCATGCATCATAAGAGTCTTAAGTATCCGTTAATCCTGCAAAGAATCGAACTTGAGGTGCAACCCCTCGTGGCTAGAGCTTTTAAGGACTATGATCATGATAAATTGATTACCACCAGAAAGCTAATGTGGTGGTTAATGCTTTAAGTAGAACAATAATTTCCGCTATGTCCTCAACTATTTGATTTGGAGATTTGAATCTGATGGTTCTGCTGGCCTAACCGAGAGTTATTCCTAATTTTAAATACGATAAGAGATGCTCTAAGAATGATGTCAAGCTACAAGAATAGCACAAGTAATGTGTGGAGATAAGACTGACTATTTTATAGATAAAATGAGGTTTGTTTACAAGAGCAGATTGTGTGTAATTTAATGTCATGAGTTGGAAAAAAGAATTCGATAGTATGAAAGCCAGCGTAATAACAGATACTTTATGCATCCCGGATCGTAATTGTACATAACACACAGATTTGAAATGCACTATTAAGTGGCGAGATGAAAAAGGATGATAGAGTATGTGTCTAAATGTCCGATCACAAGAAGTAAAGGCTAACATCAAGTACCATTCTATTTATGAATCCTCTTCCACCTCCCCAATGGAAGTGCACAACATTATCATGACTTGTATGCGAGCCAGTCTTCACCAAAAGAAACATGATTCTATTCGGGGTAATCAGGGATAGATCGACAAAGTCCGTTTGAATTTCTTACCAGCTTCGACTGACTATTCCATGGATCAGTTAGCGGAATCAGATGTGAATGAAATTTCAGGTTACATGGTATTCCAATATCTATAGTGTAAGACCGCGATCCACGGTTTACGTCAAGGTTTGTAAGGAACTACAATCAACCTTAGGTACTAGGCTGAATTTTGGTACAACTTTCCATCTACAAACAAATGGACAGTAAGAGAGAGTGATTCAAGTAAGAAGGACATGCTTCTCTGTGGCTACTGCATACTGATTTTTCCTACTAGACAAGTGGATATTCTCCTTATAGAATTTTATAACAACACTTATTAGTCCAGCATTGGTATGACCCCTTATAAAGCTTTGTATGACAGAGATGAACTCCCGCATGTTGACATAATTGAACGAGCATAAGGTTATTAGTCCTAATATAGTGAAAGAAATAGAAGAGAAAGTTCAGGTTATTCATCAAAGGTTAAAGGCTGCTAGTGATCGACAAAAATCATATGCCGTTTTAAAGAGGAAAGATATTGAATATGAAGTAAGAGATAAAGTATTTTTGAAAGTATCACCGTGGAGGAAGATTCTACTTGCCATAAGAAAGGAAAGCCAGTCCAGATTCATTCTTCTGGGTCTTATGGAAATCCTGTAAAGAATTTGCCCTCGTTAAGCTTATTGGTTGGCACTCCTCTCGAGTTGGCCACTTTACATGATGTTTTTCACGTGTCCATGTCGAGGAAATACAGACAGATTTTAATCACATATCCTCGCCTGCGTGAGTTAAGTGCAACAAGATTTCTCCTACGATGAAGAGTCAAAAGCTATTAGCTCAGAAGTGAAACAGCCATAACATGCAATTGTTATGAAAGTACTGCAACACCCATGGCAGGAGAAAGCTACGTGGAGCTGGCTAAATTATATGGTATACAGGGTCATGACCAATCGCTTCAGTAATAATTTTGAGGATTTAAATTTTTTTGTGAGGAGAATTGTGACATCTCCAAATATACCCTAATCGCTTTATAACAAGTTTAGGGTATAATATATGTTAAATTTTAAATTTTCCGAAATTTATATTGTTAAGTATGAAAATGATAACAAACTGGAAATTAAATTCAAGAATCAAGGGTGAAAGGGTAAATTATAATATAAGGATCCAAAGGGAATAAGACAAGAAGTTTATATGCCAAAATAGAATAATGAGATAATTTGAAGTGCAAATGAAGAGAGATGAAGGGCTTTTGAGCAAAAATGGGAAAACTAACTAAAAATGCAAGGCTAAACAAGTGCCTGGGACCAAAATTGTGATAAGACTAAATGAGTTCATTGAATGAGACGTTGCTCGTGGAGAAAAGAGAGAGAGAGAGACACACACACACACACACACACACACACCACACACACCTGCTGTTGGAAGCGGAGGCCCATCTTTGGGTTTTATTTGTTCACAAAGAGGAATGAAGGGAAGAGAGGAGGAAAATCAAGCTGAAGAAAAGATTAAGGTTAGGAACTCATCATAACTTTTGAGCATTTCGCTTGCTCTTACCAAACCCTAACTTATATAAGTGTGAGCTTCTAATTGTTTTAGTTCAGTTTGTGGTTGTTTTCAAGTTGTTTGAGTTGCTATGGTCTTCAATTGAGTAAACGTTTGTATAAAGGAAATGCTGTGGTTTTGGGGGGATGTCACAATTTTCCTTAAACCCATAAGCTTTTTGTCTCTCGCCATAACTTGGCCAAATACTTATCCAAATCGAAATGATTCAAATTTCAGAAACTAGACTTCTAGAAAAACAATCAAATAGTTTTATTCAAATTTTGACCCCATTGACCCATAAAATTCGGCCAAAGTGAAACCCTCGTTTTGGGCAATTTCGATACAATTTTAGTGTTTTGGTACGCTTTGGTATTTTTAAAGCATAAGTTGAGTTTCACCATCCAAATTGAGTGATTCAAATTTCTGGGTAAACTAGACTTCTAGAAGAACAAATATCCTTTAAACAAGTGTATTCAAATTTCTATCCCATTGGACCCAGAAAATTCGTAAAAGTGAAACCCTGCTGCGCTTCGATACGCTTTGTGTTTTGGTGCGCTTTGGGTATTTAGGCCATAAGTTGAGTTTCACTCATCCAAATTAAGTGATTCAAATTTCTGGGTAAACTATACTTTTAGGATAACAAATCTCCTTGAAATAAGTGTATTCAAATTTGGGCATCATTGGACCCGTAAATTCACAATCTGAAACCTTGCTGGGTAGCTTTTTGATGGGGCGCTTTTGGTGTTTGGTACAGCCAAGTATTTAGGCCATAAGCTGAGTTTTACTTATCCAAATTGAGTTATTCAAATTTAAGGGTAAATTAGATTCTAGGAGAACAAATATCTTTGAAATAAGTGTATTCAAATTTGGACCCCATTAGACCCAGATAATTCGTTAAAGTGAAGCACTGTTTGTAGGAAATATTTCGATATAAAGCATTTCAAGTAAATAAATAAAAGAATGGTTGACATATGAAATATGAACACATGAATAGTAATACAAACATGTAAATGACTAGTATGATATCTCTAACTCAGATAAAAACCTAATAAGCCCGAATTTCCGCATATATTCCAGTATAAAGTGGATAAGTAGGTATTGCCTATGCGAGGGACATATATGTCACCTCGCTTTTGGTCAATGTATCCTGCTTGGGTGATTACAAATCGCCCGTTTGGGGTCACATATCATTGCATAGGGTCCAGATCGCAGATGCTGATGATACCTTTCGTGACAGTATACTACTCTCATTTGGGTCACAAAGATATGACAGTCATCGTCTGCATACAACGACGATACTCTTCGGTATATACAACTATCTCCCAGCATCCACGCCTTTGGGAATATATAGGCATAAAAACAAAAAGGATACAAGATGAGAAGATAATAAGAGTGACACATGAAAAATGCATGAAATTTGATAATGATACGAAAGATGCATATGATATGTAAAAGAAGTATATGTTTATAAAACTATCAGATATGTATACTAAAATTAAGTGATCACCGTGAAGCGGTCATATATATGCTATATGTTTCCCACTAAGCTATAAGCTCAACACAGGTGTTTCATCCTTGTAGGTACTGAAGAGGACATTCACTGCATTCCGCATCCGCCAAAAATAACACAAGAATGTGGCTTCACCCCTAAGTAGGTGTTGATTTGCTTTTGCATATGTAAGCGTAGTTTCATAATAAGAATCGAAGAACAAGTAAATGGGACTCAGATATATGTGATAAAATATTACAACACCACTTATAGCATGTTTTATATGTATATGTTATAAGTTTCATTTCTTTATGAAATATATATAAATTGGGCCTACCAATAACAATAAAAACAAGTGCTAAAGAAATAAAATTCTGCCAGATCTCCACTTTTGCTCAGGGTATGGCTAGGAGCATGACAAGAATAATCTTAAAAGCAATTTCGCCTTCGACTAAGCCTTGAGAAATCTTCAATTGTCCGTCTCGTAATAAACGTATCTCAGGTGCGATGGCAATAACACCTTGTTTACCAATCACTCCGACAAACTGGAAAAATGATCGTACCTCTATCACCAAACTAAGAATATTTTTCTCTACTTTGTTTTTTCTATATTCTAAAAAGAGTATGAACTCTTTTTATATTGACCTAAGGCAAATAGATGAAATGAATTGCCTCCGACGGTTTCAACTTCAACAAAAGAATTGAAAAATAAATTCTCGTAATGGTATTTAAAATGCATTGACTCAAAGATTCAAAAAAACTGCAATCATTTCAAACTCAAGAATGAAATTTCATTCAAATGGATTAAAATCCAATACTTATAACTTACAAATATATAAAATTTGGTCAAATACAAATGAATGAGATTAAGGTGTAAAATATAAGATCAATATATAAATAATTAAACTGAACTTTAAGTGAAAAGTATAAGATTTATTTGAGTTGATCCTACTTGGATATGTAACAAGCTATAGAATCCTCAAATAAATAAATAAATAAAAAGAGAGAGAGAGAGTGTGTGTGGTCGGTCTAACCATTGACCAATTATTATTCAATTTATTCCGGTCTGAATTTGATTGGTCCCCTTGAGCCGGCTAGTCTTTGAAGCAGCCTTAAACCATTTGAAATAGCGATGGAACAAGTGAAATCGATTGGCGTGGCCGATCTTTGATGAATTTAACGGTTCAAAAGCTTTTTCGACTGCATCTACCCTCACGCCCACGCACAAGCAGAGGCAGAGGCGTTGTTGAGTTCGTTGACCGAAACAAAGCAAGTGGCCAACTGGTCTATGAGTGAAGCGAGGCCGTCTGATCCACGGCATACTCCTGCCACTCTATTATGTGTACAAGAATATACAATCTGTCAAATCATCATTTCCATTTCAAAGAATCCGTGGAGTTCACGGCTTAATCCCGAGTTTTGGGTCAATATCGCCCCTCTATTTTTTCCAAAAAAAAATTATTTTGTTAACAAGACTAGGTCATGCATTGAGGAAGGAAGGGAAGGGAGGAGTATTAGGGTTTGAGTCCCAATAAAAAAAAGGATGAATTTATACAAAAAATGGATTTCTATATGATATCTTGTAAGAGAATAGATATGAAAAATACTTTCACTCCTAATTTCGAAACTTTTATAGTAGTATTTTATAATGTTTTAAAAATCGAATTTATCATTGAGTTAAAAAAGTCATTTTCATATTTTGAATTCAAATTATATATATATATATATATATATTGAACAATAATATATTATTATACTTTCTCATCTATTTGAATAAGCTAACAGTGTAGCAGGCAAGTGCTTCTTGTATCCTTTCAGACCAAGGGTCAATTCCTATGTTTGTGGACTTCTTTGATTTGTTACTTTACTTTAGATTTACCCTTCAAGTTTCTAGTCCCACATCTGAATGGGAGTAAATAAAGCACACAATATAAACACGGAGAACAACAGAATTAAGTACAAGAGTTCGGCTGAAGTGGCAAGCCGGAACCTTTGATTCTCTTTTTGTAATCTCAAACTATGCCTGATATTGGTAGAAATCCGAACCATCTGGCTATGTAAGAACCGTTAGCGGTTCAACAGTCGCCCAAGCAGTTCAAGTCTGATCTGCTTCGAGGCTTAAATCAAATCGAAGAGGGTCACCTACCGATCCGATTTTCAAAACGATTGCATTTTATTTTCGCTGGCATTCGTATGCCTTTTTTTTTTATTTTCAAGAGACGCAGGTCTTTCTTATGTCCAGTTCAAAACTTATATTAAAGTCAACATATTTCATAAACTTATATCCAATTCAGTATCTTCATTTTTGAAACCTTATATTTGAACAAAAGCAGCATGACAATTATGATTTCATTTTTGAAATAAAATTGTAATTGTCAACTTTAGTTCCAAAAATATGAAGATGCTAGATTTAAAATAAGTTTGAAATAAAGGCTAAAAACAATTTTTTTTTTTTGTCGAATAATTTTTTTTTTTAATAAAAGAGTCATTTTGGTCTCTAAACTCTTGAATCAGCCACACTACAATCAATCCACCTTACACAAAAAAGCCCAATATTTTGCAATACAATGCTTTGCACTCAAAATCAAAATTTTAGCCCCTTCAGTATTAGGTTAGGCTAAACCCAAGTCCATGAGTAAAAATCCAAATAAAAGGTGCTCAAATCCATTTGAGTAAGCCAAAGAAAATTCCATGGTATTTATAAAATTTATAATTTTTTGCAGTCAACAAAGTATTCTTCAATATTAGAATGGCAAAAAAAAATAGTATGGTTGAAAAAAATACAGAGTTTCTGAGAAACAAACTTTTCAATGAGACACTGGATAAGATTTCAGAATGTCTCTTTAACAGATATTGATAAATTCTTATAATAAATTTCCAATGAAGATACAATGCTGGTTTAAGAAACGGAGAGAGTTTTATAAATGGAGATCAAAAGAAGTCAAGACGTCATAAAAGAGTTAGAGATCAATCACGTTTAATCCAATCAATCAACTAATTCAACAACAAGAATTCAATTTAATTAATAAACGTCAATCTATCAGTTAATTCTAGATTTTGACAAATTTTCACCACTTCACAATTATTTCCTAGTTTCAATTAAGTTTCTCACACTTTATTTCCAGTTTAAACTGCTTTCTTGCCAATTCTGAAAAGTTACAACAAAGAGGTTTCATTCACTATATAGCGAAAAATTCACTGTTTACTTCATCAATTCCAGCATTCTATTTCCAAGTTTCATTAAAGTCTATCAATTTTCCAACACTGTGTTATTTCATTCCTTCTAAGGGAAATCTAATATTTTTCTTTAGCATTTGATTCCTACAATATTTCCCTTTGTATGACATTTTTTACTTTGATTATGTGGAACTATCAAGGGAACCATTGAACCTATATAGTCTGATTAGAAATCTGATCTTACAATCCATTCCAATTTGGAAACACTTTAATTTCCTAGCACGCCTGCACGCTTGTATTTTGTATGTTTGTGTGAAATTAAAAAATCACCACAACATATTTTTGGCAAGTCTATTGGGACACATCTTTGTGGAACATCGCCCAGTGGATCTATTCTTTGCTGAAAATGCCACCAAAGTTGAGAAGTAAAATCGTTTTTTAGTCTCAAAACTCAGTATCTGATGCTGCAGAAGCAGAACAGAAAGGACTCGTTCCAGCCATGGTGGAACAACTTGAGAGAAATGCAGCAAAATTTTCTCCAAGAGGAATATGCATCAGACAATCCAATCACTCAGGAAGCATGCATAGGTAATGTGGATGATAATACTCATGTCACTAATATTGTTGAGTTTCAAACGATGATTAACGAACTGAAGAGATAGAAGACGTTAGTTGGACAACTTTTTAATGAAAGGATGGTCGCACAAGCTAAGGCCTGCTAAAAACCCAAATTTTGCTAAGAAATTGGGGCAAGCCATGGTTCGAGTATGCTCAAGCCATGATAGATGTGATTGATGAACAGGTGCCAAAACAACAATTGAGTGAGCTAAGGCTATTGCGGAAGAGCGAGAAGAACAATCTCAGTCATAAGGGACTATCCTAAAGGCAAAGTCAAAGATTGTTAGATAATAAAGGCACAAAGTTGCTTCTCGACCAACAAGGCAACTATCTGATGAGCTCGGGGGGCAGCACCCCAAGAATTTTCATGAAGTAGGTGGATCTCACTGCTCACCTATATAGGTTGAAAATCGTTATCTTCCTCCTCATAGGAGAGATGATAGAACTTCAACGAATGTCAATGGCGAACGTTTTAACCCTATAAGAACAATGGCTCCTCAAAGGTTGTTTGTTAACACCAATCTTTTATTAATAGAGCAGCAAATTCTCCATTCTTTTATGCAAACTACCTTCACCACCAGCTGCACTGAGGTAATAAGAGGCGATGATAAGAACCATAATGTGCTTAACCTTAGACAAATTGGCTGCCCATAATTCTACAAGTCATATCCAAAGGCAATAGATAGAGAAAATCCTTACCCAAGGGGGTATAGAATTCCTTAATTCTCTTTATTCTCTAGAGAAGATGGACAATCCACCTTGGAGCATGTGGCTAGATTCACAATGCAGTGTGGGGAATGGACTAACTATGAAAATTTCCCCTATTTCAAACTCAGGTAATTTCCTAACTCATTAACATGAACTGCTTTTACTTGGTATGAAACATTGTCAGGGAATTCTATTATGAGTTGGCAGGAAATTGAGAGACAATTCCATACACAATTCTTCAGAGTTGAACCTGAGATTTGCATAGCAGAATTATCAAAGGTGGAGAATTAGTAGATTCATTCATTACTCATTTTAAAAGAATGAGGGGAACAAATGCAAAAATTCATCTCCCGTAAACATAGTATGATGGCCCAAAGGGACTCGGAGAGAAATGAGAAAGAAATTTCTAGGTATGGAGTTCATAGGCTTATGAGCTTGGCATTAAGGTAATGTGGTATGAAGAATTACTCAGAGAAGAAAGACCTCCATGGGAACTTACTGCCAAGAGGTGAATTTTGAAGAAATTATAGTAGCATATCTCCTAAGCACACATTCATTCATATGCCCTCTATTGGTGAAGAAAACACTTAAATTATGGAAAAAGTCTCACACCTCTAATACACAAGTACAATATACATTTGATGTGGCAAAGACTGAGGAAATCTTTGATTTTCTAATGAAGGAGAAATTCATCACATTTCCCCAAGATCACCAACTCCCCAACAAAGAGAAACTCAAGGGAAAAGTATACTGTAAGTATCATAACTCCTGGAATCATGGTACTAATTCTTGTTGAACTTTCATAAATATTATCCAAGGCAGGATTGACAAGGGAATACTGAAGTTCCCTGAGAAAAATGAGGTCATGGTGATTGATGAAGATCCATTTCCACTAGTGGCTTTAGTCAACATAGCTGCTACTAATTTAAGGGTAATGCTGAATGCAAAGAAGGATGAGAGATTTTCTCCTAATACCAAGAAAAGAAAGGTATAGATTCTAAGTATTATCTAGGATGGCATCGATCTGATTTGGATCGGATTTTTTCAAACCATATCCGAATCCTAAATAAAAAATAATATATCCATATCCATATCCATATACTACTGATAAAAAATCTAAACCACATCCTATCCATCTGATTCGATATTCCACTGACATATCTGGATTTATCCATGCGATTAATTAAGACATTTTGCTAACCTATGACACTAGTTACAACTTCATGATTCAATATAAATTTAGGAATATAAACTAAAGTCTAAAGTTAATAAAACATCACAAATCAACTACTTTCATTATTCCAAGAAATGAGAATTTTCTAGAACTAGTATAGTGGTTCATACAAAATATAGGTAAAAAATTGAAAATGAGGCAATTGAATTTTAAAATTGAAAACTTTGGAAAGAATGAGAGAAAATAAAATAAAATAAAATAAAACAAATAAAAGAAATAATGCAAGAAATCAGCCATGATCCAGACCCATCCACTGCAATGGGTGTAACTTCCCGTAAAATCATACCTCATGCTAAAAGAATATATCTCAACATTTTATGTGTCAAAAGTTAATTTCATGATGTCTAGAATCACTAAAAATCAATGAGACATTCTAAAGTCGCTTAATAATTTATTTTCAACAAAACATATACAAAGGTAGCCATACTGGTAAAAATTGTGGATATTCCAAAACTTGATTTGTTTTTCACATCTACAATTGCTCTACTTTACAAAACCAAGAATTAAAAAATCTAGAATGGTATATAATTTGATCGAAATTAAAAAAAAAGTATTACAAATGTGTCAAATCAAATTTTTAGTCTATAAATACAAGAATGGACAAGTTGAAAATAAAAGAATTCAAAATCATTTACTTTACATGGCTCGGGATGCATCGGGGATCACAACTACAATTTACTTTACAAAAACCATTTCCTTTCCCTTTCTTTTATTTTTTTTTATTTGGTTTAATCTGTAACTATCATTACACCATTTTACAAAATAAAATTATTATCATGGTCAGGAGCAAATACTCTCTATACACCAATCACACAATTAATATTTTATTCTACAAACAACCAAGCTACAACTTACATTCTCCACTCCAACAGAGACTTTGCATAATTATTATTATTATTATTATTATTTTAATTCCACTCATGGAACCAAAAGACTAGGATTTAATATTTCCGACACACAAGCATGATGAATCTCAACATTTAAAGTGGACAAAGCATGATGAATCTCAACATTTAAGTGGCACGCTACGATGAATCGATCTCAATATTAGAACATGATATATGTATTTTAGATTGGTAATGTTCACAATGCAACACAATATTATATTACAATGGGTCCGTAATTGCTTACCCGATCTAAAATAAAAGAAACCCGAGAATACTAAATCACTAACTCCGTCGAATGTTATGAAGGAATAGATCTAAGAGTTGCTTTTATCGCTTTGACGTGATAACCATGTTTGTTTTGAGATTTCCCACGAATGGGCCAGATCGTATCGAGTGTTTTTCTTTACTAAATCCAAACTGGTTTTTTTTCCAGATGTGCAAATTGGTGCCTTTATACTTATGCTCGACAACTTCAAAGTATAGACTCATTTTCTATCAAAACGCAGGCTATCTTCCATAAAACCACTGGGCTCTTCTTCCCTTCCTTTCTTCCTCCTCCTCTTTCCTCCTTTATATTAGATTAAGATTTATACTGACAAAGATTGTAAAGAAGGGTTAGTGATGCTCGATTAGACTTTAAGTGTTAAAATTAAAATTTACAATATTAGGGAATTAAAATTCTGTGGTGTTACATTAAGGTTAGGATTTAGGGGACTAAAATCCAAGCAGCCTGTGAAGATCGGGTCACGCTGACTTTCCCTCTCGTCAAGAGGAGATTAACCCATTTAAATGCCACCGCAGGCGAGCAGGAGCTCCTGGCCATTAAAGAGTTTAAAGAGTCACATAAGTTTTAATTCTTATACAACCTGAGGGCTTCTTCGTATCAAGCAACTATCAAGTCTATTGGGTGATTCCAAGAATGTCAAAGCTCAAACATCTTGGAAGAGATATGTCCACCCATCGCTTGGAAGGATAATGAAGAGTGTGGATCGCATGACTGTATTTAGGCTTATCAACAAATTAGGTTTGTGGTGTTATAAGTTTAGAATTTACTGTGTTAAGAAGTTAGGGTTTACAATGCTAGCATGTTATTGCTAGATTTACAAATTACAATTAGGACTAGATTTATAATTTATAATGTTATTGTTAGGTTTGGGGTTTACATTATTATATTTTTAGTATTCATTTCTAACTTTACAATTAGGATTTTAAAAAATAGGCAATTAAATATTTGAATTAGTAATGTGGAGATCATATCATATTATATAGTGTTATTACAAATTACAATTAATTCAAATATTGTATCGAGTATTATAACATTCAAATATTAATTCAAATATTACACACGCTCGGGCCTGATATGATACGGAAGCTGGATTCGATATGCTCTAAATCCATATCCAACTGTTATCCATTCAAAAATCGATTTTATCCATATCCATATCCATTATCCACAACTTGATTTTTCACCGCTTTGACCGGACGATCGGTCGAAATCCACTGATACTTTAATACATTTGGCCATCTCTAGTATTAATGTCCGCCCAGGTGATGAATTAGTAGTAGAAAGAAGGGTGTCTACAGCCAGAGAAAAGGAAAAGAATGGAAGGTATCCATACCATTCAAAACAGGAAATAAAGAAAGAGAAATCCTCCAGAGAAAAGGATGTTTTTCCAAAAGAGAGACATACTTTTCTCAAGGGAAAGGGCATGAACACTTCAAGGAGGAAAATACCTCCTAGGTTTGTTGTCCCTCCTCCTATTTCACCGGACAAAAGTGGCAAGAGAGGGTAAAAGATAAGAAATTTCCTGCACCACTACAACTTAAAAAGAAGGATGCAAAGACTAAGAGCTATGGGAGAAAGGCATCACCAAGAAATGCCAGGAGCCAAAGAAGCAAAGAATTTGAGAGAATAAATTAGGCCATCTAAAGAAAACCAAATTTGGAAGGAAGGCTACAAAAGATTATGAGTCTAGTTGCAGATCTATTGAAGAAATTGATTTGAGAACTATTCTGATAGGTACATTTTCTATTTCTTTGAAATGTTCTACCATTTCTCTAACTTTACCAAATTTCTTCAAGTCAAAAGAAATGAAGGAAAGCCTAGTGGAGGTAAGAGAAAGAACATTTTCTAGCGGAGGAAAAACATAGTCAGAGGGTAATCACCATTGATTCCTCTGAAAGAAGTGAGGCTTAGAAGGTAGTACTGGAAAAATCTACTGTGGAAATGAAAAGGCACATAAGACCTCTCTATGTGAGAGCACACTTTAATGGTAAACCGCTATGTTCGCAGTATTGGTGGATAATGGACCAACAGTCAATGTGATGCCATTAAGAATGTTGAAAGCACTAGGAAAAGGTATTAAGGACCTAATTGAACCAAAAGTGTTTATATCAGCTTCCATTGGAGAAATCTCTAAGACTCTTGGCGTATTCCCTATTGACATCACTGTGGGTCGTAAGACTTCCTTATCAACTTTCTTTGTGGTTAATTCTATTGATAATTATAATGATTTACTAGGAAGAGATTGGATTCATGCCAATTGGTGTGTGACGTCCTCCCTTCACCAATTTTTAAAGTTTTGGAAAATTGATGAAGTAGTAGTATGGGCAAACAAAAAACCTTTCATTACAACTTCAAATTCTATTGAGGCCAGTTACTATGACCAAGAGTTTGGTCCAATAAAATTCACAAGCAAGAAGAAGGATAGGGCTCCGAGAGAAATATACATGGAGTCAAGAGATATTGGTGAAATTCAAGACCAATTTATCAAACTTCTTAAGACAACTACTATCATGCCTTTCAGGTTGATAAAGGGGTCGATCATTGAGGAGATTGATGACTAAGTATTCTTATGAAGAGAATGAAGCCAACACAGCCACAACATTCCAAATGCAAATGTAACAAGTTATTGAAAAATTATAAAAAAGCAATTTCAAGATATTTGTGGAGCTGAAGTGATTTATGAAGGAGAATCAGATGAAGAAGATGAAGAAATTCATATTGAAGATTTGGAGCAAGCTTCTTCTAAAATGGAAGACAACAAGCATCAAGTTCATGATCCTATGGAAGAAGTCTACTCAAAATATGAAGAAGCAAGGATTACTTACATTAGTTCTCTCTTATCCACTAACTTAAAGGAATAGATCATATCACTATTGTAGAATTCAAAGATTGTTTCGCTTGGAATTATGATGAAACGTCAGGATTGGTTAGGGGCCTTGTGGAACATCGCCTTCCTATCATACTTGAATTCCATACTTTCCAACAACCACCTAGAAGGATGTCCAAGGAAGTAAAATTGAAGGTCAAGGAGGAAATTGAGAAACTCTTGAAGGCCAAATTCATTAGGCCTACAAGGTATGTTCAATGGTTATCAAATATTGTTCCTGCGATAAGGAAAAATGAAAAACTTCAGGTGTGACGCCCCAACTCGGCATAGGATGTCAAGTGAGGGTCACTCTTTTTTTTTTTTTTTTTTTAAACTTATAACCTTTACACTTGCATATTCATATAATGTTAAACAATTAACTTGTATTATATTCTGTAGCAGCGGATTACAAAATATATATACAAGCTCCATATGGAAGTGTTCAACATCTACAATATTTACATTGGTTTACAATATTTCATATACAAAATGTACTCAAAGGTCTCCAAAGGCACCTATTGCTGTGTGGCCTTTAACCCGCCGAAGTGGATGGCCCGGTCCTCCGGTCTCCTCTTCGTACCTACACTGATTGGAACACCCGCATCTGCTTTACGCTAGTGGAATTAATACACATGGATGCCCCTATTAAGGGTCACCCCACTTTCTATACAAATGCATATAACACATATAATGGGCCATGCATTCTTATCATTTCTCATATATATATACTTTTCATAACAAGTTTCATTTCCTCAATATCTTCCATAATACTTTTCATGTCATCTCAGACTTTACTTCTTATTCTTGTAATCGTATACTCTCATTCTGATAGCAATGCTATGCTTCTCATATCATGTCATATATATTCTCTACCTTTCGCTTGGTATATACTCGGTCATTTTCTTTATGTTTCATGTCCGCATAAACCTTAGAAGGATGGCAGAAACCGTAGCGTCTGGTTGGCACTGCTGGTTACTGTGACGAGACAATGATCATCTTATAAAGGCGCGAAGCGCAAGCAGACCCTTTCTGGGGCCACTCCGATCCAAACGGATCTATGTCATCGACTCAAACTGGCCTCACATCGAATGCAACGTAACAGAACTTTATATGTCGCACTTATTTTTTCCTAATGTGCATGCCCATCTATCCCTCTACTGCAAGTTCAAGGGGTGACAATCAATGTATTTATGCTCAAGATATATCTCATATTCCCCGAATAATTATTGTCATTCCCAGAATCATATGTGATATATATATATATATATAAATATATATATTTGTACCATCATTTATTCATAAATTTTGCATTTTTCATGTCTCATTGTATGCAGAATAACTATGCTTACCCCGTATGCTTAAGTGAGTTATTTATGAATAAACTATAGTTACCTACAGAACCTACTGTTTTTCATATTTTTCGGGACTAATATGAGTTCCAATATTATCATGCTATCTATTGATGAATTCTTGACCTCTCAATGGGCTTCCATAGAGTCCAAGAACACCCAACCTGAGTTCAACGGGTGAGATATGACCTTCCGAAGTCGAGGTCATGCGCACTAGTCTTGACGAGCCCGATTCGCGACCGACGAGACCAGACCGGGCGACGAGCCTCAGTCTAACACCCCGGTCTGACATCTAATAATCTCCTCAGGCATATGGATGGATTCTGACTCAATGGCTTTCCATAGAGTCCAAGAACACCCAAATCTGAGTTCAACGAAGGAGATATGACTTTCCGGGGTTGGAGGTCATGCGCAGGTCGGGCCTTGACGAGCTGATTCGGATCGATTTGCGCTGCACTGGCGACGAGCCTACCTAACACCTCGGTCTGACATATAATAATCTCTCCTCAGGCATATGGATGGATTCTCGACCAACGGGGGCTCACGAGTCTAAGAAACACCCAACCTGAGTTCTGACGCAGCAGATATGACCTCCCGTCGGGAGGCCTGCTGCGCTAGCCGCCTGACGAGCCGACTCCTACAAAAGACGAGCCGAGCTCTTCGTGACGAGCCGAGCCGTTTCGCCAGACGAGGTCTACATGACGAGTGGAGCCTCCGCATGGCGAGCAAATGGAGCTCTTCATGACGAGTCAGCTCGTGATGACGAGTTTTGAGCTCGCATGACGAGTGGAGCCTTCATGAATGAGCTGAGCTCGCATGACAAGTGGAGCTCTTCAAGACGAAGCCGAGCTCGCATGACGAGTGGAGCCTCGTGATGACGAGTGGCTCTTCAAGACAGTGAGCCTGCATGATCGAGCTCTGCACAGACGAGCTCTTACAAGACGAGCCTCCTTACTGTGGACGTGTTCTACAAGACTCCGGCTGAGCTCTACATGATGGAGCTTTGCGCACCTCTAAGGTGATGAGGTCCGTCGACCTCGCAGATGAGGTCTCGGCCGAATGCATGAGGTCCGCGACTCACGCATGAGGTCCGCTGACCTTCCGCTTACGACCTCTATGGGCCGAATTCTTCACCCATTTGACTGCTCAGAGTAAAAAGACCATAACTTGGTCTAATGGAGTCCGACCTAAGAAATTCAAAAGCCTAACATCAAGTTCATCGATGTGGTTACAATTTCACGTATGACTTACTTCAAATTCTCTTATTTCTTGACTCAAAAACCCATTCTAAGGTTCATATCAGATACGATCAAAAATAGGAATTCTTTCCCGGTTTCAACTTACAACTGTAATCTCTTCTCAAAACACATATCTAGGAGCCTTAGTGCTCTCCTCAACTCAACCCTACACGAAATGAGTTTGGGAGTTTCCAAACTCAAACCATACACAACAAAGGGTTCCAAACCATGTATCTAAACGTTTTAGACCAAAGCTAGATTTCCATACAATCTGCAGAACTTACATAATACAACATACTCATAGTTCCATACAACCCAAGATATGCATCCGCACTCGCGATCTTCTTTCTTCTTCTTCTCTTCTCTCTCGTCTGTGAGTCCTTTCTCCTTTCCAAGACCAAAATAAGATATTTCTTTTGGTCTTATCCTTATTTGATCTTATCCCCTTTTTATTTTACTTTGGTCCTCCACCTCTTTACATTATTTGCAAATCACTTTATAATATTTTTTTTTTTACAATAAATTTCAAATCTTCTTTTATTATTCAGAATTTAACCCAGCGCATATTCCTACTTTTGTTTTTATCTTTATTTTATTCCGAATAAATATACATTTACGTTTATTATACCCAAAACATGTTATAAAACTGTTAGGGTATAATTTTGGGTGTTACAACTCTCCCCCCCTTAAAAAGAATTTCGTCCTCGAAATTCATACCTGATTCGAAGAGCTGCGATACCGTGTCTTCATAGCTGCTTCTGGCTCCCGCAGTTTCTTCTACCGCGGGTGTTGCCAGAGAACTCACTAATGGTACTTGTTTAATTCGCGAATCGCTTTACCTCTCTAGCCATATCTCAGGAATTTTTCAGAATTTCTTCATCATTTTTTCGCAAGATCTATAATCATTTCGCTTTAAATGGTTATTTAGCTGAAAGCAATATAGTCGAATATCATCTCCTAAAGGTTCAATTACTATATCAGAAGTGGATATTTGCTACTAATCGTTTCGCTAAAGCATTCATTATATTAGCCTTTCCGATGGTAATCTATGATGCAACTATAATCCTTTAATAACTCTAACCACTCTCCGCCTGCCTCAAATTTAACTCTTTTCTCGGCACAAGTACTCGAGACTCTTATGATCGTGTAAATTTACACTTTTCCCGTATAGTGTCACATATTTTTAAAGCAAACACTACCGCAGCCTAACTCTAGGTCATGAGGGATAATTTTGTTCATGTGGCTTCAATCTGCCCGACGATAAGCCACTACTTTCCCATCTCTGCGATTAACACGCATCCCAAACCAATGCATGAAGCATCATCATACAAGGTATACTCTTTCCTGAGTAGGTCATACACATCGTGCTTCAACCAAAGATCCCTTTCAACCTGCTCAAAACTATTCTCGACATTTGTCCTGCTCCACTCAAACTTCTTATTCTTTCTCGAGTAATTTGTGATGAGAAGCTATGACAGAAAAACCTCTCACAAATCTTCTATAATAACCTCGTTAAACCCAAGAAACTTCACCCTAAGCATTAGGTGATTTCCACCACAACTCGTCAATCTTAGTTGTGATCAACTTCTACCTCAAGACAATATAGCTCTAGAATGAAACTTTCTTTAGCCAAAATCACATTTGTCGAGCTTAGCATATAACTTCTTTCTCTTAACGCCTCTAAGACTATTCTCAAGTGTTGTTCATGTTCTGTGCATCCTTAGAATACACCCAGGATGTCATCAATAAAAACCACAACAAATTGATCCACATGGTGGCCTTAAAACCCTATTCATCAAATCCATGAATGCCGCCGGCATTAGTCAACCCAAATGGCAGACCAAAAACTCATAATGACCTCATATCGGGTTCTAAATGCGCTTCTGCGACATCTCCTTCCTTAACACTAACTCGATAATACCGATCGGGCAGTCTATTCGAAAAGACACTCCGCCTCTTCAACTCGATCAAAGATCTCTCTCAATTTCTAAGAATGGTACTTGTTTTTCATCATTACCTTATTATTCACGATAATCATGCACATCCGTGAGAGTGCCATCTTCTTTTTCATAAATAAATGTGCACCCCTGCTGGGACATTAATCACCTGGGAGCAAACTTTTTATCTAAAAGTTCTCGTAATTGACTTTAATTTTCAAATTGGTTGAGCTGAGTCCCGCATTGTCCTTGACATGTGGGATTGTTCCCGGTACAATTTCTATGGCTAAGTCCACCTCTCTCATGTGGAATACCCGTAACCCTTCGTGGAATACATCCGAAATTCCCTTTACTACTGGATCTTTCTACATCAACTTGACTTCTCGAGTCATGTCAGTTTCTGGGGCAGAATGTCTCACATCCTTTCTCATAATTCTCTAGCTTCAGATAGTGGAGATGACATTTAGACATTACACTTGATCCAATGCCTTGTACTATTACTGGCCCGTCGAGCATCTCAACACTATTACTATCTTGTCCACAATCAATGATAGCTCTGCTTAGACAAATCAATCCATTCCTAGAATCAAGTCAAATCCCTGAAGGGTAAGGCACAAATCGAAACTCTCTTGCTTGTATAACAATGGGGCAATTTCTGTATATGCTATTCACACTAACGCTGTGCCCCAACAGACTAGTTACATGCATGTTATATGCTAATTTCTCTATCGCTGGTACTTTGTCGAATACATGCTCCATGCACACATATGAATGAGTAGATCTAGGATCAATCAATGCATGACTTCAATATCATATAAAGAAATATACCAAATATAACCTCAGAGGTCCTCATCCTCACGGAGCCTTCATAAAGATATGCTCAGGTCGGTACAGAAAGCATGTGAGATTTATCCACCGTCTCTCGAAACTATGCCTCCTCATGCCCTCTATGCCGATATGGACCACTACGACCCTCTTACCGCGATCACGAAGCCTAAAGTGGTGCCATAGGATCTTCCTCTACCACTTCCTTTGTTGGATTTCATTATCCCTTGATTCTCGGGGCACTGTATATCAAATGATCAAGGCTTCCACACCTAAACACCCTCCCGTTATTAACCTACAAACTCCCCAAATGCCTTTTATGACAATGAGGACATTCAGAATTTCCTGCCTCACCTAAGCACTTCACTTGTACTACGTGCTACATCGGGACCTTTGGCTTCACCTCTCGTAGCGGAACTATATTCGACTTGTACCGGGAGATTCTAGCTCTTTTC
Source organism: Tetrastigma voinierianum (assembly GCA_016808115.1). Taxonomy (NCBI): domain Eukaryota; kingdom Viridiplantae; phylum Streptophyta; class Magnoliopsida; order Vitales; family Vitaceae; genus Tetrastigma; species Tetrastigma voinierianum. Next base: position 2,129 of record JAEQBH010006036.1, on the reverse strand, counting down.
CCGATGAGGACGGCTCCTCTAGAAAACTTCTTCTTGAAATCTTTCTTTGTCGCCTCGCTTCTAGCCTCTCTACTTTCATTGCGTACTGACCAACCCTGATAAAAATCCAACGTTTGGAGAGAAGTCATAAAAGCAATATCTTTATGAATCATGCAATCCATCCTCAACTGCTCTACTAATCGAAATGACTCCGTGAGAACCAATTCAGTATATTTACTAAGACGGCTAAATCTTTTTCATATTCAAACACCATAAGCTCCCTTTGCTCAAATTCTAGAACAAGCCTAATTGAATCCATACATCTCGTAAGAACATACTTTGTTCTCGAACTCTTGAACAAAGAATTCCCATGTCGTGGATTTGGAATCCTCAATCCCTTTGAAAGCACTAGTTTCCACCAATCGATGCCTCACCCCGCAATAGTGAGATCCGCACATGATGCCTCCCTCCACGGAGAGCATCTAACCTCTTCCCAATATTCTTCTAACTTTTCTAACTGTATCTCGGTCGACCTTTCCATGCTCGAATTCCATGGAATTCCTCTCATTCCATGTCTTCTTACCGTATCCATCTGAAAGCCAGAGAGGTCAATCTATCCAAAACCCAAGCCATGTCTTGCGATATTCTCAACAAGGCTTCTGTGGGCTCATTAGGTACATTACTTTCCGAAGGTTCGTAAGCCGATAACCGCTCTGCATCGGGTTAACACTCTCCGCAGCTTCTTCAGGACGATCCATCTATACAAAACACAAGGACATCCACATCAGGCCAACACATTACTAAACATAGGCTTTTCTATCATGTATACTCTATTCAAGAGCCACAAACTAGGTTTAAACGCCTCAAACCTAGGCTCGATAATAATTAAACTGACGCCTAACTCAGATAGATGTCAATGAGGGTCACTTTTTTTTTTTTTTTTTTTTTAAACTTATAACCTTTACACTTGCATATTCATATAATGTTAAACACCAACTTGTATTATATTCCTCAGAAAGCAAATGATTACAAAATATATATACAAACTCCATATATGAAGTGTTCAACATCTATAATATTTACATTGGTTTACAAAATTTCATATACAACACTCAAAGGTCTTCCAGCTGGCACCTATTGCCGGTGTGGCCTGAACCGGCTGATGTGGATGGCCCGGTCCTCTGGTCTCCTCTCTTCTCGGCCTACACGATTGAATCTCGTACTAAGCTTTACGCTAGTGGGAATTAATACACATGGATGACCTCTAAGGTGGTCGCCCACTTATACAAAATGCATATAACACATATAACAAGCCATGTATTTCTATCATTTCCTCATATACTTTCATAACAAGTTTCATTTCTTGCTTCATCTTCATAATACCTTTCATGTCATCTTGTATTTACTTCTTATTCTTGTAACTATATACTTCATCGCATAGCAATGCTATGCTTTTCTCATATCATGCTGCTATATTCTTCATTCCTTCGCTCGCATATACCGGTCATTTTCTTTTATGCTTCATGTCTGCATAAACCTTAGAAGTGGGATACAGGAAACCGTAGCGTCTCGAAGGCACCGTGTCATCGCACAGCAGATCATCTTATAAAGGCGCTAAAAGTTAGCAGACCCTTTTGGGGCCAATTCCATCCAAACTGATCTGCGTCAACACCCAAACGGGCCTCACATCAGAACAGAATGTACGTAACTTATATGCTGCGTGACTTATTTTTTTTCCCTATACATGTCTATCTATCCTCTCTACTGTGCTCTAAGTGCATAATCAATGTGTATTTGTGAGTGCTCGCATATATCTCATATTCCCGAATAATTATTGTCATTCGGTAATCATATGATATAAGATATATATATTTGTACCATCATTTATTCAACTTTGCATTTTTCTATGTCTTCATTGTGGCGCATAAATAACTATGAAGTGTTTCTACCCCAGAAGCTTATGCTTATGAGTTATTTATGAATAACTATAGTTACCTACAGAACCTATCGTTTTTCATATATTTTTCGGGACCAATATGAGTTCCAATCTTATCATGTTATCTATTTGACGAATTCTTGACTCAATGGGCTTTCCATAGAGTCCAAGAACACTGAATCGGAGTTCGGGACGAAGCTATGACCTTCCGAAG